>CAUYRT010086561.1:0-12242 GCA_963574885.1 Lepilemur ruficaudatus | reverse complement strand
GGCATGCGCCACCATGCCTGGCTAATTTTTTACATATATTTTTAGTTGTCCAATTAATTTCTTTCTATTATTAGTAGAGACGGGGTCTCGCTCTTGCTCAGGCTGGTCTTGAACTCCTGACCTTGAGCTATCCACCCGCCTTGGCCTCCCAGAGTGCTAGGATTACAGGCGTGAGCCACCGCGCCCGGCCAAGAGTGCTATTCTTTAAGAAATGTAAATTAGAGGCCAGTACAATTTCTCATGGTCTTGGAAAGATTTTTTTTTAGATGTATTTTCTTTCCAAGGGTATAGGATAGAGTGGGATGTCAAGCCCACTAGACTATTAGTTCTATGAAGATAGGAACTGCACTTGTCTTGGTCACTGCTGTGTTCCCACCATCTCACAAAGAGTAGACAGTTGACGTGTTTGGAATGAATGAAGTTTGTGAACCATTTTTAACAGATGTTGAGATAGGTGTTAAAGACATCTGTCTGATAAATTCCCATACTACGCAATTCACCTCTGTAAAGTGTGCAGTTCAATGATCTCTTTAGTGTATTCGCAGAGCTGTGCAGCCGTCGCCACAATCAATTTTAGAACATTGTCATCACCCAGCGGGAAGAAAACCCACACTCCTTAGCTGTCACTCCCCCATCCTCCCATTCCCTTGCATCCCCACGGCAACCGCTTTCCATCTCCATGGATTTGCCTATTCTGGACATTTCATATAAATGGAATCATATACTGCATGGTCTTTCGTGTCTGGCTTCTTCCACTTAGCATAATGTTTTCAAGGTTCATCTGTGCTGTAGCGTGTCAACATTTCATTCTCTTTTATGGCTGAATAATATTCCACCGTACGGACGGACCACACTGCGCTCATTCCTTCCACAGCTGATGGCACTTGGGTTGGTCCTTAGTGGCCCACGATGACCAGCAATTAGTGAACTGTTTCGTGTTGACATTTGTTTTTATTTTCACTATTCGCTTACCTGACGGTTTTTGCTACTCATCAAAAAGTCAACATATTTTAAAAACAGCTTTTCATACACCAACTTCGAAAGGCTTAAAAAGGATGGTGTCTGGTGTCAACCACAGTGTGAAGAAGGGCTCTGACCACCAAGCAGAAGATAAAGTCACTACCTTTCAAGAGGAAAACTGATGATATGCATTGGAAACTTAAGAATTTTGCACAACCCTATGTCCAGAAGTCCCAATTCTCAGAACTTTCCTAAGAAAATATGCAGGGTTTTGTGCAAATATTTGCCGAGTTAAAATAGTGAAAAATTAGAAATAGCTTAAACATTGAATGCTGGGAGACGTGATAAAACAAACAAGGGAACTACTGTCATATATAGACCTCGGGTAGCCATAAAAGAGGAGTTGTAGATAAATATTCATTGAATTGATAAAATGTTCACAATATAGTAAATGAAAGAATAAAGTTATATGACTATAAAGTCTGATCTCATTTTTATAAAAAGAGAATTTTTTTTTTTTTTAGTTACAGGGTCTCACTCTGTCACCCAGACTTGGAGTACAGTGGTGAGATCATAGCTCACTGCAGCTTCGAACTCCTGGGCTCAAGGGATCCTCCTGCCTCAGCCTCCTGAGTAGCTAGGACTGTAAGCGTGCATCACGGCACCCAGCTAATTTTTTTATTTTTATTTTTTGTAGAGACGAAGTCTTGCTATGTTGTCCAGGCTGGTCTCGAACTCCTGGCCTCAAGTGATCCTCCCTGCTCAGCCTCCCAAAGTGCTGGGACTGCAGGCGTGCGCCACTAAACCAGCCTTAAAAAGAGAAAATGCCATGGGTACGTACAACAAAATGCTAACTCAAGGGCAATGTACGTAACCTTAACATTTGTACCCCCATAATATGCTGCAATAAAAAATAAATAAATAAATAAATAAATAATGTTTATTGGATAACCTTATACAAAAAGGGGGCGTTATACACCAACAATAACCAGTGAGGGAATGCAGTGATAAAAACGCCTCCTTCAATATAGAACAAAAAATATTCCCTAGGAATATGCCCAACAGGAAATATACAGGAGCTTGAGGAAGAAAATTATAAAACTCTGTGAAAGAACACATAGGAAGAAAGAAGGGGAAGCATCTTATTTGCTGAAGAGAAGACTTCACATCGAAAGTTATCAGTTCTTCCCAAAATAATCTACGAATTTAACAAAATCCCAAACTCCACCTACAGTGGGATTTTTCTTCTAAAACTTAAAAAGATAGCACAGTTCATCTGCAGGAATAAACATGCCATATTTTACTGATTCTAAGACACACTTTTCCCCATAGCTTTGACATATTTGAGATCAGGCTGCATCTTAGATTTTGTGAACTAAGCTGTCAAGATGAGCCAGCGAAGTTTTGAATAAGAGTAATTGAACTTATGAAATTATAATAATTACCCCTCTCATTTCATGACAGATCAGGTGGACAGAAATAAGTGAGAACGTAGAAGAATGCAAAAGATCAGAAGCCCAAAAATATTTGGAATGCAGAGCCATGGAAACACATAACACAGTCTCTCTCCCTCTCAAGAGCCAATGGAACAGAAAAACTGACCCTAAAGTGAGTTATTTGGAGGAAAATTCCAAATAATGAAAACAGCACAGACGACATTCCCTGATCACAAGGCAATAATAGTTGGCAATTTTAAAAATGTCTTAACAACAAACAAGACTTTCTTAAGCAGCTCTTGTGGCAAAGAGGAAATACAAATCCAAATTGCAGACATCTACCAAATACAAAATTTTTTCAGAAGATTAGCCAGTGTGGTGGTAGCACACGCCTGCAGTGCCAGCTACTGGGGAGGCTGAGGCAGGAGGATCGCTTGAGCTTCAGGATGCAGTGAGCTGAGACTGTGCCACTGTGCTCCCGCCTGGGTGACAGAGTGAGGCTCTGTCTCTAAAAAATTTAAAAAAAGAAATGAAAACACAACATATCAGAACCTATGGGATTCAAATAAAACTGTCCTCCGATGAAAATGCATATCCTTAAATACCTATATGAATAAATAAGAAAGAACATAAAGTATGAAACTTAAGAAGTTGGAAAGGAAATGATAAATCAAAGACAAATGGATGAAGAAATTAATAAAGGTAAAAACAAACATTATTAAAGTAGAAAATAGGAAGAGTAGAATAAATCCAAAAGTTACATATTTGGAAGGGGAGAAAATAAAAAGCTAGCTAAACTAATCAAGAAAGGAAGGAAACAGGCTCAAATATACAGAATAAGAAATGATTGGGGGAAATAGATATAGAAGACATGTAAAGAATCACAGGAGACTGTTCTGCTTAGATTTGAAATTTGAAAACCTGGACACAACGGACAATTTCCTGGGGAAATTTGGAAAGGCAGAAAATGTAAACAGACTGATTTCTCTAGAACAACCACCCAAAGAAAGATAGAACGGGGAACAATGACTCAAACTGCAAGACAGACTACTAGGAATAAGCCTCACAAGAGAAGAGCAAGATTTAGATGAGGAAATGTTAAACACTGCTGAGGATGGGAGTCTGTCCGAGTGAACATGTTTATCATGTCCTTGGATGGGACAGCTCAGTCACGAAGATGCCCATCTTCCTAAATTAATATATAGAAATTAAATGCGACCTCAGTGACAATGTCAAGTGGTTTTTCGTTTCTGTTTTTAACTAGACAAGGTGATTCCAACATTCACATGGACATCTAATGAGCGAAAAACCCGAGAAGAGAAGAACCAGGGGGACGTGGCCGGTGGAATGACGGTCACCCGGCGACGCCCAGACCCGGGAATAGGCTGGGGTTACACGCAAGGGCGACGGAAGGTTGCGGATGGAATTTAGGATGCTGATCAGCCGACGCTGAGATGGGCGGAGTAGCCTGGATTATCCAGGTGAGTCTAACATAACCACAAAGTCCTTAAAAGTGGAAGAGGGAGGCCGCGTGACAGAGGGTTAACTGTCCACAGGTGGGACCAACAGCCAGGGGATGCACGCCGCCTCCGGAAGCTGGAAGAGTCAAGGAAACAGATTCTCCTCCAGAGTGTTCAGAGAGGAGACTTCGTGATCTGCAGACACCTTGGTTTTTAGCCCAGTGAGAACCGTTTTGGATGTCTGACCCCAGAAAGATCATAAATCTTGTTGTTTTAAGCCACTAAGTTTGTGGTCATCCGTTACAGAAGCAATAGTAAACTAATACAGGGGGCTAGACATACCACACAGTAAAACCTGCTATAAATCCTCAATGGTTAAAACAGTATGGGAACGGCTGAAGAGACAGAACGATAGGGCAGAATACACATCCAGAAATAGACTGAAAGATACAAGCCTGGCCAGGCGCAGCCCCTCTCGCCTGTGATCCTAGCACTCTGGGAGGCCAAGGCAGGAGGATCGCTTGAGCAGGGGAGTTTAAGACTGCAGTGAGCTATGATTGTGTCACTGCATTCCAGACAGGTCGATGGAGCGAGACCCCACCCCTTAAAAAAAAAAAAGCCAAAACAATAACAAAAAACAAATACACAAGCCTTTATTATGTGATATAATAAATCAGTAGATTCAGTAAATTATTATTTCACTTTGAGTATTGTTGGGACAACTGGATAGACGCTTTGAAAAAAACCCATTAGACTCATACCTCACACTGACATCATACTGTATTGCAAATAGATTGAAGAACAAAATGTAAAAAAATGAAGGCCTAAATATACTAGAAGTAAAGAATGAATCGTTTTAAAACGTCAGAGTGTGAAAACATCTCTTATTATGATACAAAACTTAGAAGCCATAAAAGAAATTTTCAACTATAAAAAAGTTCAAAGTTTCTACATGGAAAAAACCCCTATAAGCATAAATAACACAGGGTCATAAAAATGTTCTGTGTCTTGATTGTGCTGGTGGTTACGTGAGTGTATTATATTTGTCAAAATTTATTGAACTGCACATTTGGAGTACATTTTATTGACATAGATTATACCTTAATAAAGTTGATTGTTGGAAAAATAATATAAGCTGGGGAAAATATTTGCTGACACATATTATAGTCAAAGGGTAATAATCCCCTTCATATATAAAGGGCTTCTGGAAATTGATAAGAAAAACATCAAATGAGCAAAGCACATGGAAAGATAGATGAAAAGATGTTCAGTCTCACTCAAGATACATTCTCAACCATCGGATTGGTGAAACTCCAAGAATTGGCAACGCTGTGGGGGACAGGCTCTCTCGTCTTCCGTGGGTGGGAGTAGAAACTGGCCCATGCTCAAGGAGGGCAGGTTGGCAGTATGTATCAAAATGACAAATGCATGTGCTCTCCAGCTCCGTAATTTCTCTCCATAATTTACAAATGTATTTCCACAAGTGCAAAATGACTTATCAATACAATTATCGATTGCCACGTAGCTGTAATGGCAAAAGAACTGATCCCATCCAACAACATGGGATTGTTAAATAAATTGGTTCCGTATCATGGAGCTATAACAATGAATGGGATTAAATGCAAGGTGGTATCCCGGATTAGCTCTTGGAACAGAACAAGGACGTTAGCAGAAAACTGGTGAAATTCAAATGAAGTCTAAAATTCAGTCAACAGTAACATACTATAATGAATGGACTAGTAGGTTGGTGCAAAAGTAATTGTGCTTTCAGACCGTGAATTTTAAATCATTATAACTAGGCTCAAACACATCTTTATTAATCAGAACAGGAACCATTACAATCAACACATTTTCGCCAATAAGAAATAAGTTTGTTTATTCCTGTAGAGTAAAAATTTGTGCTTTGGGATTCGAAGAACTCTTAGAAAGCATTTTCTGCATCCTGCTGGTTGTGGAAGCGTTTTGCCTGCAAACAGTTGTCGAGATGTGTGGAGCAGTGGGAGTTGGTTGGCGAGAGGTCAGGGGAATATGAGAAGACGACATTTCAAAATGACGATTTTTTTGATTTTTGGTCAGCTCACGAGGCACCCACTTACCGAGCTTTTTCACCTTTCCAATTCGCTTCAGATGCCGAACGGCTGTAGAACGGTCCACGTTGAGTTCTCGGGCAGCTTCTCGTGTAGCTGTGAGAGGATCAGCTTCGACGAGGGCTCTCAATCCTCACCTTCCGACGGGCGGCCACTGCGCGCCTCATCTTCACGGCTCTCATCTCCTTGGCGAAACTTCTTGAGCCACAACCGCACTGTATGCTCGTTAGCAGCTCCTGGGCCACATGCGTTATTGATGTTGTGAGCTGTCTCCACTGCTTGATGACCCATTTTGAACACGAATAAGAAAATCGCTCAAATTTGCTTTTTGTCTGACATCATTTCCATAGTCTAAAATAAAAATAAAATAAGCAGCAAGTAATAAGTCATTAGCAAAACACATAAAGCAAGAAATGCGCATCAAAATGATGTATAACATAACTACATTTATGTAAGAATGTGTTCCAACAGCAAACGGCACATTTCAACAACGCTAAGACCTCAATTACTTTTGCACCAAGCTAATAAATGTTTATGTCCCTCCAAAACTCATGTGTTGACGCCCTAACCATCATTAGGGCTGTATTTGGAGCCCCCCTAAGGAAGTCATTAAGATTAAGTGAGGTGATAAGGGTGGGGCCCTGATCCGATAGGATTAGTGTCTCTTTCACTCTGCGCAGGCACAGAGAGACCACGTGAGGACGCACAGAGAAGCCCGCTGTCCGCAAGCCAGCGAGAAAGGCCTCCCCAGAAACTAACGATACTGGCACCTTGATCTCGGACTTCCAACCTCCAGGACTGTGACAAAATAAACCTCTGTTGTGTAAGCCACCCCGTCTGTGGTATTTTCTAGTGATAGCCAGAGCAGATGAATGCATGCACCAGTGTTCCTTCCTTAGTTTTGACAAGCGTGCTGTGCTTATGTGAGATGCTGACATTAGAGGAAGCTGGGGGAAGCTGTACTATCGGCTCAACTTTCCTGTAAATTTAAAATAATTCCAAATTAAAAGTTTACATTATAGCCAGGCATGGTGGCGCATGCCTGTAGTCCCAGCTACTCGGGAGGCTGAGGCAGGAGGATCGCTTGAGCCCAGGAGTGTGAGGTTGCTGTGAGCTAGGCTGATGCCAGGGCACTCACTCTAGCCCGGGCAACAAACAGAGTGAGACTCTGCGTCAAGAAAAAAAAAAGTTTGCATTAAAAAAAAAGGAATGGAAAAAAATGAATGGGGAGGAGTTTTATATACTGATATGGAAAGATGACCAAGATCTATTAAATGAGAAAAGCAAAGGGCCAAATATTGCTATTTTTATACAATAAGAAGGGAAGGAATAATACATGTTGATACTGTCTCATTTACGTTGAAGGAAAATCTGTGGAGAGACAAACAAGAAACCAGTCCTGACTGTTACCTGCTGGAAGGGAATGAGACTGGGGTACCCTGGGGACGAAAGCAGGAGAAAGTGCTCTCACTGTGTACTTTTGAAAACTTCTTTTGTTGTTTGAGCCATGTGGATTTATTAACCATTCAAATAACTACTTTTGTAAAAAAAAAAAAAACAGCATTTGGGAGGGAGGGGAGGATTTGCTCTACAGCTACTAAAATATATTACAAAGCTAGCAATAATCCAAACAGGATGAAATGGGTCCAAAGCAGACAAAGAGATCAACAAATCAGAATGATTTGCCAAAACAAACCCAAGAACACTGAAGACTTTAGTAAATGATAAAGGTGAAATTTCAATTCATTACGGAAGTAGTGCCTTATTTAATATGTTGTGTTAGAACAATCAATGGAGTGTTTTAAATAATGAAAAGACCTCTTCTACCTCACGGCCAAATAATTTTCAGATGGATTAAATATTGAAATGTAAACAAAAATCATAAAAGTACAGTATTAGGATAAAATCTGGGTAAACATTTATATAATTTTGAGAGAGGAAAACTATTAAAAGAATTTAAAAGATTTTAATACATAAAATTTAAAATCCTGGGTAAATATATATGAAATAAAAAATTCCTAAACAATAAATACAAAAGCCAATGATAAGCATAGTAAGAGGCGAATGACTAATTAGGAAAACAATTGTAGCCAAAAGCTTGGCATCCTTAATATATAAAGTAGTTCTACCTAGCAGGAAAAGATCTGCTCGGCACTGTGGGCTAAAGCCTGTAATTACAGCACTTTGGGAGACTGAGGCAGGAGGACCGCTTGAGCCCAGGAGTTCTAGACCAGCCTGGGCAGCATAATGAGACCCCCATCTCTACAAATTCTGAAAATCAGCTCATCAGCTGAGCATGGTATGTGGCTGTAGTCTCAGCTGGATGGCCTGCACCCAGGAGTTTGAGGCTGCAGTGAGCTATGATCATGCCACTACACTCCAGCCTGGGCAGGAGCAAGACCCTATCTTTAAAAATAAAAGAAAAAACCAACACCTCAATTTTTAAAATGTTGTACAAAGGACCCAAATAGAAAAGCCAATAAAAGAAGAAATACAAATAAGCAATTTAAAAAAAACCCTTTGAGTTAATAATCAAAGATATGCAAAGTAAAAGAAAAATGAGATGCTTTTTTCTCCCTACTAAATAAAAATAATAAATCTGGTGTTTTTGAGGCAAAAAAGACACACCCATGGTAAGCATGTAAATTAGAACGACCTTTCTGGAAGGAAGTTGGATATATTCATGAATCACCTCCACTTTTTCCAAAAAACGCATCTGTTTTTACCTAAGGATTCATCTTCTAGGAATTTATCCTAAGGAAATAACTGGACAAAGAACAAAAAGATATATTTGCAAAGTTGTTCACCACAGCACTGTTTATAACAGTGAATAAGTGGAAACAGTTCATAATAAGGAATTGGTTTTACAAAATGATGGTGCATCTATACAGTGAAACTTGATGAAGCCATTATAAATGATGCATAGCTATGTTGACAGAGACAGGATATTCACAATATATAGTCCTCTACAGAAAGCAAGTTGCAGAATAATTTATATTAATGATATGATCCTATTTTGCCAACATACACATTTGATATGCACCTATGCTGAAAAACTGGAGTGGTTATCTCTGAATAGTGATTTTTGGGGGTGACTTTTCTTTTTCTGTAATTTTTTCCCTAAAATTTCTCCTGAAATTACAAATTACTTCTGTGAGCACACAGCTTCCTTAACTAGTTTACTTTTTTTAATTTTTTTTTTTATTTTTTGAGACAGAGTCTCACTCTCTTGCCCTGGCTAGAGTGCCGTGGCGTCAGCCTAGCTCACAGCAACCTCAAACTCCTGGGCTCAAGCGATCCTCCTGCCTCAGCCTCCCGAGTAGCTGGGAATACAGGCATGTGCCACCATGCCCGGCTAATTTTTTTTCTATATATTTTTTGTTGGCCAATTAATTTCTTTCTATTTTTAGTAGAGACGGGGTCTTGCTCTTGCTCAGGCTGGTTTCGAACTCCTGACCTTGAGTGATCCTCCAGCCTCGGCCTCCCAGAGTGCTAGGATTAAAGGCGTGAGCCACCGCGCCCGGCCTAGTTTACTTTTCATATGCAACATTTGTGTAAATATATACAAATATGCATTTTTCTCCTTCCCAGATATGTCTCTGAAGCTCTGAGTAAACTCTAAGGTTCACACATGAATACAAAAAAAAACCCTGCCTACAACTTTTATTTTTGTTGCCCGTTGGTGAAAACAACATCTAGGGACTAGTACATCAACAAGAAAAAGGTAAAAACAATTAGTCTTAGGAAGAAAAGAGTAAAAATAAGCATGATGTCAATTTGCCAAGGAGACGCAGTGGCCGAAGTTCTGAGAACTCCTAGTTGAGAGCAAACCGCTGGGCTGGAAATGAGCGTCACTCAGGAATGAATTATGTATGGCGCCTGTTAAATATTTTATCCTCCCTTAACCATTATTTGTCTTCGCCTAGCTAAAAGAGGAAAGCAAAAGAAAATACCCACATCGTAAGCATTATCAGTCATCTTTCCTCTGCCGTGAAACAGCCACCGATAGTCTACACTCGCTCTTCGGAAGAGGAAAAGCTCTAACCACGATTGAAATAAGGGACCAGCGAGGCAGAGCACACTTCAAACTCACTCCCTGATGAAGGGCTGTGCAGGTGGCTTCACCTTCCGCATCAATTTGTCATCCTGCGAAATCAGTTCGCTGTAGCAAACACGCTGTTTTCAAGACCATGTGCTTGGTGACGTCTGGGCCAAGGGGGTCTGAGTTCCCCTGGTATCCACATAGCCAGTGCGAAAGGACAGCAAGCGTATGAGGCGTTGTCAAGGGCTGATGTCGCCCATTCAGCCTCTGGCCATTTGGCCGGCTTCCCGGCCACTCCGCCCACTCTCCTGGCGCGTTTCCCTTTACCGTTTATTTTCTCCCTCTCCGTTGGCTCTGTCTGCTCCGATGTTGGAGACACATGCCAGCCCCACTGGGCACGGGCCCTGTGAACATGAGCCAAGGGGGTGGGGGAAGGACATCGAGGCCAGCTCACCAGAAGAACCCTCAGGTGTTGAGACCAAATTGCAAAGGGTTACTGTTGCCTTCCATGGGAGACTGAAAAATTACGTAGTCATTATCCATTTTTTGGTGAAATTTGTTTGGAATCATTTTTCAAGTGTTGTCTCGTGTGTGTGTGTGTGTGTGTGTGTGTGTGTGTGTGTGTGTGTGTGATTGCACATACCCAGTTTAAAATCAACTAGTCAGTTAACTGCCCAGCTAGCTCAGTCGGTAGAGCATGAGACTCTTAAAATCAACTAGTCAGGCTGGGCGCGGTGGCTCATGCCTGTAATCCTAGCACTCTGGGAAGCCGAGGCTGGAGGATTGCTCAAGGTCAGGAGTTGGAAACCAGCCTGAGCAAGAGCAAGACCCCGTCTCTACTAAAATAGAAAGAAATTAATTGGCTACCTAAAAATATATAGAAAAAATTAGCCGGGCACGGTGGCGCTTGCCTGTAGTCCCAGCTACTCGGGAGGCTGAGGCAGGAGGATCGCTTGAGCCCAGGAGTTTGAGGTTGCTGTGAGCTAGGCTGACGCCACGGCACTCTACCCTGGGAAACAGAGTGAGACTCTGTCTCAAAATAAATAAATAAATAAAATAAAATAAAATCAACTAGTCAAAAGTTGTGTGGATGTGTATTTTTAAGTCAAGGAGCTTTTTCTACATTTTCCTGGCTTACCAGATAAGCTTCAAACAAACGAAATCAACATTCTTTACGAGTTACCCAGTGTGGATTGATGCTCCTGAGCGTGACTGATCTGAGAGTCTTTCTGATTCCGGGTGACTCTGGGGTTGGTCACTGGCGCACCTGAGCAGCGCCACCGCTCGGCGCTGTGTTCTCTCACGGTCGTCACCACTGGCGTGATGGGCAGGCCCACATTCCAAAGCTCTCCTTCAAGCCCTCCTCTCCCAGGCAGGTATTTACCAAGTTAATGATTTAGTTTCTGAGTCACTACGCACACACATTTTTGCCTGAGTCATTCTGGGCACATACCTGTGACAGTGGCTGAAGGCCTCTGGGGATGCTGGAGAAAACCTGAAACGCAACTTACTACCCACCTCAGATTGAAGGCTGTCACGTGCTGCCAAAGACAGCCTGGGAACCCGACTCTCAGGTGCTGCAAGAAATTGCACTGGGTTTAGGCTGAGTGTAACCTGCGCCGGGTCTCAGACAGAACAATGACAGGAATGCCGTTTCCTTGCAGTTCCAAGCTTTGCTAAGAGACTGAAGGAAGAGGAAGGCTGGGCTGATACCACCTGGGGGTTGTCCTGTTAGTCAAATTCCAGCCTTTCTTGTCCTTTCTTTTGGCAGAGAACCCAGCACGAAAACCCAGCCTGGAGTTTTTGTAGGCTTACGTTCAACGCACCTAAAATGATTAGTGTGGAGAGTTATTGTATTCAATCAAAACTGCAATTCTGATGTCAGATTTTACTAATCTAGGAAGAGGGGCGCTCTGCACAGAAGGCTGGAGACTGAAGCTTACCTTTACCAAGTGCCTGAAGAGTACACTGTGCCCAAGAGGAGATGAAAGCTTTTCATGCAGCTTTGTGAGTTTTTCTTTTTTTTGAAACAGTCTCACTTTGTTGCCGGGCTAGAGTGCCGTGGCGTCAGCCTAGCTCACAGCAACCTCAAACTCCTGGGCTCAAGCGATCCTCCTGCCTCAGCCTCCCAAGTAGCTGGGACTACAGGCATGTGCCACCATGCCCGGCTAATTTTTTCTATATATTTTCAGTTGGCCAATTAATTTCTTTCTATTTTTAGTAGAGACGGGGTCTCGCTCTTGCTCAGGCTGGTTTC
>CAUYRT010086560.1:0-40973 GCA_963574885.1 Lepilemur ruficaudatus | reverse complement strand
GATTTTTTGTAAACCTTTTTGTCTGTGTAAAGCAGAAATAGATGCATCTAAATCAATATACGGTATTCTCTGCCAAATGGAAAAATATACTTTAAAATGTTCTAAAAATGTGCTCTAAGATAATGGCCTGGAGGCACATGCCCATTTCTCCCCAAGACAATTGGAGGAAGAAGCCTGTTGCTATCTGGACTCAGGGAGGAGGGAGAAGGGGCGGGGGAGCTGGGGAACGGGGCACTGTGGGGAGAGGCTGGCTGTCAGGGGCAGGGCCCTGGTGGTTTGGGCTGGGCACTGCACTTCCTCAGCCCTCCAGCAGCTGATAGTCCTAATATTCTGCTCCCTGTCAGGGACAGTCCTCATGTCATTGGGGATGCCAGGACCCCCAGCTCCCGGATCAAGCCCACTCCCGCTGCCTCTGCCTTCACAGCCCTGCCCCTCTAGACAATATGTTTTTCCTTCCCGTCTGTCTCCTCCCTGGACTCCAAGCTTCTCAAGGGGGGAACTGTTCACTCAGTTCTACTACTCACTTTTGTGACCCCAGCACCTAGGCCACATCAGGTCAAACCTGAGCTGTATCAGAATTACCTGGAGGGCTTGTGAAAACACACTGCTGGGCTCCACGCCTGGAACGTCTGATGCTGCTGCAGGGGCCACACTTCATAAAGCCCTCCCTGGCCCCAGGCCGAGTACCAGTGCTGTCTCCCTGTGCTCTTCATCCCTGCGCACTCCTCGGCCGCCCAGAGCAAGGGCGCTCTGGTGAGAAGGTGGTCAGCGTCACCACGGCATTGTTAGTGGAGCCACTGAGGCACACTGCTCCGTGGCCTCCTGCCCTGCCCTTGTGGGTCACAGGCCCCTGCAGGCTGGATAAGAGAGGAGCAGTGCTGGGATACCCAGGAGCCCCCTAACACCCTGACTGGGAGGATGTTCCCAGAGGGTGGAGTTTCCTCTCAGCCAGGACTCCTTCTCCACCATGACTCGACAGTCCAGCCTTGAGAACAGTTGGAACAGTTCATTACAGTCCATTACTCTGCAGTGCTGGCATATGGGTAGGATGGGGTCAGCGCTGGTTGGGAAGGGGAAGAGGAAAGCCCAGCGGTCAGCACCAAGGCCAGGGCTGGAAGCGGGGATGCGGGTTGGGGAGGTGGAATTGGGAGGATGCTCAAGCCCTAGAGTCCTCATGCTGCACAACGCCAGGGGGTGCCATTCGCATTGTAATCCCTGGGGAGAGTGACCCCTGAAGTTGTGCAGTGCACAGCCTGTGCAATTTTATGCAATGGTTGGTCTTGCCAAGCCTCCTCTGAGAAATTCCTTCATTCATCTTCCCTGTGTACCTGCATGGAGCAAGGTATTAGGGCCATGTGGGTGGCCAAAGACAGCCTGCCCTCTTTGGGCTCTTAGGAGAAAAGCCAGCTACCCAGTGCAGCAAGGAACAAAATGCTCGAATGAAGGCATGGACAGGCGCTGTGGAGCCAGGGAAGAGTGGCTTCACTCTGCCCGGTGAGGTCAGGGAGCTGGCATGGGGGGTGCAGCCAGCTCCCTATGGGCCAGTTAAGCCAGCCAGGCTGGAGGCCATTAGGCAGTGGCAGCTGAATCAGCAGCCTCAGCATCTGGAGTTGGGTGGTTTCTTGCTTTTCAGGGAAACTTGGAGCTGCAAACCCTGGGGCTGGTGGGTCTTGTGGGCTGTGGCTGTCCCACCCCTCCCCTTGCAGCGTATGCAGAATAAGGGCTGCACCTTGGCCCTGTTCCTGGGCAGGGGGGCCACGGGGGCAGAGGCAGCTGAGACACACAGAAACAGCTCCAGGGTGTCTGCCAAGGAGCTCAGATACCTGATCAATCTCATATCACCTGATTCTTGGGCTTGGGGATGCACGCTTCCCCCTGGTTTGCCCAGCTGGTGCACTGCCTTTTCCAGGAAGCCTCTGGGGGGCTCTCCCCTGACCCTTGGTGGCTTTGGACTCCTATGGACACTGGAAGTCGGCCCCATCTTCCATCGGCTCTAAGAGTGGGGAGAGTCATGCAGCCACTTCCCAACCACCTGCCGTGTGCCAGCTCCAACTTTTGCAAGTCTGACTTTTGCAAGAGCTCTAAATTTTGCAAGAGTCCCCAGAGCACAAAAGGCTGGCCCAGACAGCCCTGGGAGCAGCTCCTGGCTTCAACCTGGGCCTAGGACAGGAGAAACTTTATACTCTGGGACTCACTCCACTTTTGTCACATTACTATTGACTGCCCACACTGCTTCACTTGTCTGTCATCCTATTGGATGGGAGCTACTTCTTATTCATTTCTGTGCCTCTAGCAACCAAGCCCAGGGCCTAGCATACAGTAGGTACTCAATTAATATTGTGGCTTGAATGATGTAATGACCAGATTCTTAGCCTGAGGGTGGGGAGTGCTTGTGAGACGTAGCTGTTCTCCCCAGGACCTAGCTGGGGCCCCCCGGCACTCAGTGGCAATGAAATCACAATACCATGAATTTCTAATACCGCTGCAACCTGGGTATGGGACTGGCCTGCAATGGTGCACTCTCCCTTCATGGTCCAAAGGGGTGGATGGTGGTGGGACCCTTCACCCCTCCCCACATGCTAATGTTAATATTAAAACTAACACTCTTTGATATGAATAATTCACATTTCCTAGTCAGATAAAATGAATAACAGCTTCTGTAAAGTCTTTCCCATTTTATGGATCTGAAATATACAATCTAAGTAAAAAGCAGGCACTTGCTATGCAAATAAAGGCAGCTTTCAGGGAAGTTCCCTTTCCTGCCCCATGACTGCCCCATGTAGAAATCCCGGGCCTCCCCCAGGACATGAGGTCCACCTTCCCCGACTGAGAGGAGCTGAGCAGGCACATCCCAGCACCCAGCAAGTGCCTGGCACAGGCACAGCTGCAACAAACAAGGGTCAAATACCGGAGAGCAGGCCTGTGGGTGTGTGCACGCAGGGTTTGCCTGTGGAAGGCTGTCATCACTTCCACTTTGCAGGTGAGAAAACCGAGACTCAGACTCCCTCTGGGCCCCCGAGTTGGCTCCTGCCCGCCCTGGATTTTCTGTGCCCTCCTCCCACCCAGTGCCTGCATTCCGGCTGCCTCCAGGGCGGTGAGGGCCAGAGGTGCCTTGCCACAGACGTGAGTAACAGCTGGTCACCTGGTTGGCACCAGACTCTGATGTCATCTGCTCTCCTCCCCTTCGGTTTTCCTCCTGCTCCCTGGGCAGCCCCAACTCACACTTCCCAGCGTCTCATTCTCAGGCTGTTTCTGCAGATCTGGGGCTGCCCTGTGTCCCAGACCCAAGCACGGTAGCACGGCCCCTGGGCTTTGTTCTCACTGGGCCCCTTCAGTCTTAGGGGCCAGAAGGCTCCACTAACCCCTGGTCCCTCTCGGCATCCCACCCCTGGCCTCCCAGAGTTGACCTGAGAGGAGAGAGGACAGAAGATGCCAGTTTCAAATCAGGGTTTAAAAGCTCAGTTATAGCCACACAGATCTTAATTGGTGCCTTTCTATTTTCTCTGTGGGTATTTTTTCCTTTCTGATGGACTCTTACAAACATTTGACTGTTATATTTCTTGTAATACTGCCTGGAATCGTTATTTAGACATCATAAAAAAAATCATTATATTTTTAAAAGGTAGGCTGAGAAGTTCCTACAAAAGCTCAGGCACACACATAAGCCAATCCACACACAAATACACATACGTGCAAGTTTCATCTGATGGGAAACAAGTTTATCACCATACCACTTTGCAAAATGAAAGTGAATGAATAATTTATAGGGTTTTTAACAAACATCTAGATTTTCAAATCATTCAGGAAAAATCCAGTTCAATTACTTGCAGCAATAGTTCTGTGATAAACCAATGCAGAAAATGTTACCAGTAAATAAAATTTATAATCTCAATGGGCCTGCATTCCACAGAAATGCATTATAAACACTATCATCTTTTTAAAAACACACACTCACACATACCAGATTCCACGAAGCTGTTGCTGTCACCAAATGAAGGCACTGTGTATGATAAATCCTTGAACCTTTTATTTTGCAAAGGCTCCTGACTTAATAGCCTTAATAGCCTTTTGAGGGAGGGAGCCATGAAAAATGTGCAGAAGAGAACATTTCCCATTTGATTTGGCAAGAACCACATTATACTGCACTCTTTGCTGCCAGTTCCAAGGCGGCACAGTGCCCCGGGAGGTGTTAATTTCTTTGGACTCCCCAGAGATTCGATGGGTGCACTAGGCCAGGGACTGGTGGGGCTGGTGGGAGGGACCTGTACACGACCCATGCCACTTGGGTCTGCACCTTAACCAGACTTACCAACAGCAGGCTGGTGTGACATCTGGCTGGCGCAAGGGTCTGAAGCTTGAGTCCCTTGACAGCCCCACTGTGATCCTTCTCGCTCGGGTCTCCAGCCTGTGGACAGCCTGACTTTGGTTCTGACTTTTGGTTTCTCAGAAGGCGAAGGGCCTGCCAGGGGCTTGGACAGCCGGGCTGCCTCCCCCTCAGCCTGTGCGCCAGCTCCTGGCCACAGGACCGGGCCGGGAGCAGTGACTGATGCTTGGTTAGAGAGTGCACTGGGAGAGAGCAGTCAGGCCTGATACTTCCTGTTTGGGGAGGAAACCTCACTGGTGATAATTAGTGGCTCAGACTCAGGTCTCTTTGCTACAGGAACTGAGGCGGGACGACCAGTAGAACCCAGGATGCATAAAATGAGTAAATGTCATCTGACACGCACACGCACGTGACAGAGAGAAAGCAAAGGCGGATGGGGAGAGGCATTTACTCTTCAGGATACAAAGACAAACATAATGGCTGCAGAAAGTGGCAATTTATCAAATTCTGTGCGGGAAATTTATTGCAATCACCACGGCTGTCATTGGCTTAGTGATAATTCTCTCGGCACTTTGTACTGACAAAGGCTTCATTGGCATCTTTACTTGCTAGTCAGTGCCCACAGTGGGGAGACAGACAGACAGATAGAAAAATCCATAACAGAAGACAGCAGGGTCCCAAGGGCAAAGCGTGGACTGGCAACACGGGCACGTTCCTGCAGCTGCGGATGGCTTTTCCGTTGACCTGGAGGCCGCACCTGCAGCCCAAAGGAGGCCGGGGGTTTGGAGGCTTTTGTATCACTGACGTAAATTGTGCTAAGTCCCTTCTTAGGGACAAGTACATTCAATTGTTTTCAACTTGTCTGGAAACCAGCGATCTTGGTGTACGTCAGCTCGAAGTAACCCTGGGCATTTAATAACCAGAACACACACCACCAGGCCCTGGGCAGGGTTACTCTGTTATTATTAATACCAACGACCTGAACGGGCCCGCAGTGTTCTCTGACTTGCGTGGCCTCCTACCTCTGTCTATCTTACTAGAGTGAGAGCTCCCGTGGGCACAGTTAGGTCCCTGAATCTCCCCAGAGCCCAGCACAGGCCTGTGTACAGAATGACCTCCCACTACTCCACCTCCCAGTTCCTGCCCCTCCGCTTCGGCCAACACCACGACTTCCACCAAGTCTCGACATCCTCCTGGCCCATACAAATCCCTCTTCCTTGAAGGTCTCACCCAAGCACCTGCCAGCGCCCCACAGCTCCTCCGCTCAGCAATCTCTCCCCACTCTGAATTCAGAGGGGCAGCTGTGTTAGTTGGTAGATCTGGTTAGACAGGGGTGTGAAGTGAGGTTCAGCCACGTGCCAGCAGGGTGACTGTGGGCGGGCTGCTTTCCCTCTCTAGTCTGATGATTAAGCAAAACAGTGATGGTTGACTCCTCCCCTGCCACACACCTCCCTTAGAGCGGCTCCTGTGCACACTTTTCCTTGCTCTGCCGTGGGCCGCTCACCACACACGGCCCTGACCTCCCTGCTTCTGGTGCCCTGCTGCTCTTTGGTCACTCAGCAGGGTCAGCTGAGGGCAGGGACCTGTGTGTCCCCTGCTCCTGCACATCCACACATGAGGCTGGTAGGTGCCTGTGGGGCCCACGGGGCTTGCTAGTGAACACCAGAATCACCCAGGGAGTTTAAGCAGTAGGTTTCTGGGCAGCCCCAGGCCCAGCGTCCCCAACTGAGGTTGGGGGTGGCAGGGGTGTTCAGGACTCTGTGTTCTTACCAAAGCCGCTGGGTGGTCTCTGGGTTCCCTTGGAGAAGCCGTACTGTGAGGGAACCATACTTCCTTAGGAAAGCAAGACTTCCACGGCGTGGGCAGGACGGGAGCTCGGAGGCACCCCAATTCCTGTTCCTGGAGGGCTCCAGGTCAGCTGCGACACCTGCTCCCTGTGGTTCTCACTGAGCTCCCTTGATCTTGGGATCTGCCTCCCTCGGTACTCCACTCAGAGCCACACCAGACCTTCAGGGGAGTTCTAGCAAGGGTCATGGGAGGACAGATAGCAGCTACTCCAGAACTCCAGAGCTCACACCAGCACGGGCATTGTAAGGTCTCCAATTTGGGCTGTGGATCCAGGAATAGCCTCCTGATCCAGGACTACCGGGGGGGCAGGGCTCCCCCATCACAGTCCTTGGCTGCTGGGCCCAGCACCATCTTCCTTCCCCCGACCCCAGTTCCAAGAACCGCCTTATTTCTGGCAAGTCTGGAGCTATCTCCAAGGACCAGCCACAAAGGGCCTGGTCTCACTTACCACAGCTGTTCCGGTCCCCCACCCAGGTGGGGGCTGATTCGCTGGATAGTAGTGACTTCCACACCCCGTCTGCATCCAGTGCTCTACAGACCCATGTGCAGGCCTGGCTAGTCACCCGGAAAACCTCAGCGCAGCCCCCTCGGATGCCAGGGAGCCTGCTGCAGCAACGTACGGGCCGCACTTCACCTGGAGGGCCCAGCTCACAGACACTCTGACCTCCAGCTGTGCACCCAGAGTGAGTTCACCTTCAGAGAGACCCTCACCCCAGCTGTGCTGGGTCTCAGCCCTGGGCATGCTTTATCCCTCTCAAGCCCACCACAAATCACAAAACAACCCTCCCTACAACCAGACAGTCACCTCACCAGCATCAGGTACATACAGTAATGGGAAGGTCGGTCCATCACAGACCCTACCACAGCTTTGAGACAGCCCACGGCTTTGAGACAGCCCACAACCCCAAATAAAGTTTACAAGGCCCATTAGCCAATCCTCAAATCCCTTCCCATTTTTTTTTGTGATTGGTTTTATAATCTTAGGTCTGTATTTTTTTAAAACAATTTAATCTGACAGCTCAAGAAGGCTTTACAATGTCCTATTTGCTTAGATCCCACCTGGCTCTCATTAAGCGGAAGTCGGAGATAGGAGTAAGTTGCTGCCTGATTGCAGAACAATCAGCGCTCACCTGTGCCTGTTCTGCCAGGTGACTGTGGGGATGTACGAGGACAGACTAATTGGGAAAAGTTGAGTACCAAGTGATTCTCCAGTAACAAGTTCTTGTATTGTCAAAGTGGCCAAACCCCGGTCTATTCAGCCACCCCTGAAGGGGAGGGGAACATTCTGCCCCTGGGCTGACGTGGCAATGCAGGAGTGTATGATCCACTAGCAGTTGCCCGTCAGCCCTGATGGCAGGCACAGCAGTGGGTACCTCCAGCTCAGGGCTGTGGGGACATCTCTGATTTGGCATCCTGGCTTACATCAGCTGTGGGTCCTGGGCCTCACTGACACTGCATCTCCTCACTTGTATGCAGAAATACGTGATGGGTATGGGTATTTACAGGGTGGTAAGTGACAGCAACACTCCTCCTGCCAAAAGTTGGACTCAGCTGGTCTTGTAGTTCCTGGCACAAAGTTAGTGCTTAATAAACGTTTGCTGAATGAATAAGTGATGAGGCAGAATTTGGACATGCAAAAAGAGTCTCAGATTTGGAATCAAAAGAAGAGGCTGGAGTCACATATGTCCTTGGGAAATTTACATGGCTGGGAGAAAAACACTATCTACCTCCTAAGAATCTTGAGTTACAAATGACCTCAGGTGTATAATGTGCTTGGCCCAGGGCCTGCCACGAAGGAGGCTGAATGCTCAGTGATAAGGACTGTCATTTTAGGGTGATGGTGGTGGTGTATGGCATGCCAAGGTTGTGAAGGGCTGACAGGTTGGAGTATGCAGAGGCCTGGGACCTGTGGGAAGTCATGTTGGACAGAGAGGTGGGCCCAGCTGCAGGGGGCAGATGGGAGGAAGTGAGACTTCTGTGGCCCAATTTTGAGTACCCGCTAGAGTGTCCTGTCCCCACCTCTTGCCTTCTCTCCAAGTTCTGTGACCTCCACAGACTCCCAAATTGGGATGGGGTTGGCAGAGGTGGGGTAGGAGTGAAAAAAAGAGGCACATGCCCCTCTAGGCCCCAGAAGGAAGGAAAGGAGCCAACTTAGCCTTCGGTTTTAATAACTACTTAAACTGGCAAACTTCCTTGTTTTCAGTCAAGAGGCCCATTGCTGGTCTAGATGCTAGGAAGCAGTTTCCTGGAGAGCTTAACTTACTCAGCTCAGGCCTGCCCTGCCTAGGAAGACCTGGCCACTATGAATGACAAGGAGGGCAGGAAAGGGTCTGTCCAGCCTCAGCTGGAAGGCAAGGGAGCCTGACATCCCCAAATGGCTAGCTTCCCTGCTCTGTCCCAAACTGCCTGAAAGTCACCCCAGCCTGCTGAGGTCTTCATTTGCAGCTGGACAGGGAGTGAAGCTAGCAGCACAGACATCTCCTCCAAGCTTGGGAGGCATCCAGCCACGACACTGAGCTGGGAACCCTCGGCTTTAGAGCCAACGCCAGCTCCAAGGGGACTTGGAGGCCACTCTCTGTGCCTCAGTTACCTTCTCTAAGAAACTGAGAGGTTGAGATGAGAAGTGTAATGAGCCTGGAAGCTCCCCAGCTGGTTAACACTCAAAGCCCAGGGGAAGGGGGAGGGATCTGATATTTACTGCACTCCTAAAACTCAGCACTTCACACAATTAACCTTCCAGCCAGGCATTATTGTCCCTGTTTAATGAGGATATCCTGTTGTAAGCTCTTGGCCAGGTTTTACGATGAAAAAAACAGGTTCAGAGAGCTGAGGGCCTCATGTCATAGGGTGAAGAGCTGAGGTTCAGACTCAGCCCACTTGACTCTGAAGTCAGACTCTTGCCCCAGTGCTCAGCCAGCTGCCCTTGCCCCACCCATCACTCAGGTGTGGGGCTTTGGACTGAAGTCAAGAACTTTCACTTTTTAACTACCTGAAGCCCTGCCCAGCACCCTGGTCTCTGATAAGTTTAAGGAGGGAAGGGCCATGGAATAGAACAGGAAATATAGATGGGAGAGGAATCT
Source organism: Lepilemur ruficaudatus (assembly GCA_963574885.1). Classification (NCBI taxonomy): domain Eukaryota; kingdom Metazoa; phylum Chordata; class Mammalia; order Primates; family Lepilemuridae; genus Lepilemur; species Lepilemur ruficaudatus. Next base: position 31,721 of record CAUYRT010086560.1, on the reverse strand, counting down.
ACCTGTCTGACATCTCTAGGCTGCAAAGGGCGAGTGTGTGGTCCCAGTTTAACCAGGCCAGGTCCTGGGGACCTCAGCAAGCTTGGGGCAGGCTGTTCAACTCTCACGTAAACAGGTGGCCTGGCCTGAGTTCCCTGCTGTCTCTGAGGCCAGCTTCACCCCATGCCAATTCCATATTCTTCCCCCAGCTTGCTGGCAGAGGCCACCTGTCCACCACTCAAAGCCCCATTCAGGAAGCCTTCCCTCCCTCCACCACTCTCCCAGTGACACCATGTGCCCTGCTACACCCCTTCATCCATCAGACATTGGCTACACACCAGCTCTCTGCCAGCCCCTCTGCAGGCCACTGGGGACAGAGATGAGTAAGACACAGTCTAGGTCCTCCAGGTCTCCTGGCTGATTTAGTCAGCTGCAGGTGGGACTTGGGCATCTATATTTTTCACAAACCCTGCAGGTGACTGAGAGGGCACACCCAGATGAGATCCTTTGGTTTGTGGACATTCTAGCTCCCAGCACTGCATTCTTTGGGCTGGCAGAATCCTCTGAGGACATAGCCTATCTCTCTCCACTGGTAGGTTCCTCTGGGCTCCCAAGTCAGATAAATCTGGGTTCAAATCCTACTTCTGCAACTTGTTCCCTGTGTACCCTTGCAAAATACTCAAGCTTTCTGAGGCTCAGTTTCCCCATCTGTAACAAGAGATAATAATGAGGCCTTCCTGTTGGCATATTATGTGCAAAGCCCTTAGCAAGGTGCCTGGCACACATAAAGGTGCAATAAATATTTGCTATTAATCACACTATGGCTGCACTCCAATGGACAGAAATACCTCCCTGGGGTATTTCCAGAACCTCATTCTAGAGCCATCTCAGAGGTGGCCCTGGATACCTGGGAGGCCTCTCAATGCCTTCTGCCAGGGCTCCAACAGACCTGCCTGCATTTTCCCTGCAGATCGGCCTCCTGGCCCCCAAACGACATATTAGCTGGGTTTACCCTCCCCTTCATTTACCCAGAGTGATCAAAGTTTTGCTTACTTTAAAAGTTCCAACCACACCCCTCCTGGCAGCTGCCCCTAAATTTCGGGAAGCGGGCAGGAGGGGGATCTTTGCACTGGGCGGTCCAGCCTCTTCTGGACCAAGGTCGGGCGCCTGGGTCCCTGCTCTGCGGGGCTGCGAAGGGGTTGGGAGGCCTGGCCAGGAAGAACCTGGAAAATTCCGCCCACGACTGCCTCTCTTCCCCTGGGGCGGGCTAGCCAGAGCCACGGGGCACATGGGACCTGTGGACTCAGCCGGGGAGTGGCAGCTACGTCGGCACCCCGGGCTCGGGCCGCCTGCTCCCCTCACTGCCGCCGCCTGCTCTGCCCACTAGCCCGGCGCGCACAGCTTCGGTCCCAGGAAGGAGGCTCACGGAGTAGGGGTGCCCAGGAACCAGTTTCTCTGCTGCCGGGCGCACGTGGCTCAGTCCCAGGGGACGGGGTCGCCTCCAGACATGTGGAGGTGCCCGGGCTCCGCGCGGCGATGGCGTGGGGTGCTACTCGGCGGGCACCAGGGAAAGAGTCCCGGGACAGGGCGAAGCCCACAGCCCGACGGCGACCGGGGGAGGGGTCACTCACCTCCGCGGCCCGCTGCTCGGAGCAGAGCCGGCGGCTGAAGGTCCGCGGCGGAGGCGGTGGCTCGGCCCCAGGCTCCTCCTCTCTCCGCGCCCCACCCGCCCATGGGGGCCGGACCTGCAGGGGAGGTGGCCGCCCGCCAGCCCGCTATTGCTTATCCGGCTCGGCCACCTCTACCAGGGCCACAATCAGGGAGCCGCAGGACCCTAGATCCCCGTCCAGCCCTGCAGCCTAGGCGTCTGCAACGTCGTCTGACCACCGTCCGCCATGGCCGGGGGCAGGAGTTCAAAGACAGCCCCGACACTTCCTGATCTGCAGTCCCCTGCACACCATTAAAGTAAGCAGAACTCCGGGACTGCCTCTTCCCCAGGACCAGGAGGGCGTGGGGGCCAGAGAGTCCTCTAGGTCCCCTCTCCGTTAACCTGAGGGACACCGCAAATCCACGTCCATTTTATAACCGAGGTTAAGTGGCAGGCCAAGGTTGCACAGGGGGGAAGAGGCCAAGAAGCCAGATTGGATCGGACCCCTTCCCTCTGCATGCGATGGAAGTGAGGGCAGGAGAGGCCCTTTCTCTGCCCTCTTAACAAGGTCACACCCAGGCCTTTGTGGTCTCAGCCACATCTCTGTCCCTTGCCCACCTTCCCAGTAGTCCTCGGGTTTCAATACCTGGGAGCAGGTGGTGGCCTTTTCCCTAGAGCTGCTGGGACTCTGAAGAAGACAGTTCCCTGCCCTGGGGCACCACCTGCTGGCCTCCCCCACCCTCCAATGCCCATGGCTTCAAGCGCCCCAGTGAGGCGGGGTGTGAAGTGAGGATATCTTCTGTGTACCTTTCTAGAGGTCTTGTGCATTGGGTGGAAGCCATCTCTTAGTGACTACACTTGCTGCCGGCAGTCATTCCCCTCCCTTGACAAGTGAGGAGAGGGGGGCTCTTATGGTTAAGTGGGGCATCAACTTCACTCAGCTTCTGGGAGGCTGAGTGGGGGTTTCCTGACCCTTAGGACTTTTTCTAGAATATTCTTGGGGGGGAGGATATTTCATTAGTCCCTCATGAGGAGCTTCAGGTTGTTCTTAGGAAGTCTGAGAATCCTATTTTCCAGGAAGCCAGCCTGTGTTGGGGAGATAAAACCCCAGGGAGGCCAGAGACAGGGGCTGGGCCTCAGGGGTGGCCCCACAACTGGACACCAAAGGGCACAGTGGGGATGCAGAGGCAGTGTTCTGATCTCCCTGTGGAGGGCGTGCTGTTGCGAGGGGCCTCTCCTCCACCCTCCAACCCACTGAGACCCACCCGGGCACACCTGTGCTTGCTCACCACTGTAGGTTCCTCCTGTCTAAACATCCTCCCTCCCCAGCTCCCTGCTCAGCCAGGCCCCAAGGCCCAGAGCCTCTCCTGCCTCCTTCAGGGACCTTCCTGGCTCACCCTGCTCCAAGGCAATGCCCTCTGGGAGCTCCTGTGGTAGTTCTTGTAGGTCCTTTATCCATTCAACACTCACAGTGCCCCACCGTTCCAGGCAGTGTTCCCAGTGCTGGGGACACAGATGCCCCTGCTCTTAGGATGCCAGGTCTAGCGAGTGGCCCTGCAGTGGGTTGTAAACTCTGAGAAGACAAGAACCGGTTCCTAGCCCCTTGGTGCCCTGGCATGGAGCCCAGCACATACAAGCTGTGTTTGCTGCTGGGGATCTTGAAACATCCTTCCTTTAATGCCAACCAGTGGCACAAGGAGATGGAGCTTGGGAAATGAAAGTGTTGAGAAGTCTTCCAGCATCCTGGGAAGGATACTTGGATCCTTCCAGCATCCAAGCAGGTCTCTTTGTGGGGCCCCCCATGAATTAGAGAGAGAGAGAGCCGGACTGGCAGAGCTTAGCAGAGGATTATCCCAAAGGAGCATAAGCTTCTGCAAAAGGGAACTGTGGGCCTGACAGGCACAGGAGGGAGGAGAGTGACACCGCACCTTGGCAGACATAGCACCTGACCCACACCTTTGACCTTTGGCACTTGGCCTGTCCACCACTGCCTGGACTGGGGGAGACTTGAGTGAGCCTGTCTTACTGGCACGGGGTCTGGTGTGGGTGAGAGCTCAGGAAATGTTTCCTGGGGTTTGGGGCCCAAGTTCTCCAAGGCAGATGAGCCCTCTCCTCTCCAGGAGGGAGGGTGATGGGCTGAGGTTTGTTGAGCACCTTCTACGGGCCCGACTCTGGCGTCCTCTGCCAAGGACAGCGCAGTCTGGAGCCATCCTTTCAAGCTGTTTGTCGGATCCTGTTACTCCTCTGCTCAAACACTCCCCCGGCTCTCTCGTCTCTATTCTCTCTGAGCAAAAGTGAAACCCTTGCAGTGGCTGTGAGGCCCAGGTGATTGGCCTGCTCTACACTCTGCCACCTCACCCTCTGTCCCCTCTCTGCTCACTGTGTCCCCGCCAGGCCGCCCTTCTCCCTTGTCCTCACAGGATTCTGCCCCTGGCTGTTCCCTCCGCCTGGACCCCAGGCGTCCCCACGGCTCCCCGTTCCTCCTTTTAGTCTTTGCTGAAATGTTGTCATCTCTGGGAGGCCACCCGATCTCCCCCAGCCCCCTTCCACGTACTTGCTCTATTTCTTTTCTTTTGTTTTTTCGTAGCCTTCATCACCTTTCAACACTATAAAGTAGACTTTATGTCTGTTGTTCAGTAACTGTCCTCTCCTGCAGAAATGTGAGCTCATCCACGGCAGGGGTTTTTATCTGTTTATTCACCTTTGTATCCGTGGTGCCTAGGACAGTGCTGGGCACATAGTAGGTGCTCAGTAAATATTTGCTGAATGGATGCACCCCTGACCTCACCCTTCCTCAGCACTTCTGGGAAGCTCCCCCACAGCTCGGCCCATTCACCTCCCTGTACGCCCCAGAGCTGGCGTGCTGCCAAGTCAGGCGTGTTCCACGCATGCATTTAGGGATGTCTGGACCTGGACTCGATGAATATTCAATCTATAGAGCCCCTGGGGTTTCCCTTTTCCTTGAAGACAAGGCTAGCCCTTTGGCCAAGAAGACAAGACTGTCTAGGAAGAGAATCTAGATTCATCTCCTACTTGGACCAGAGAGGAAAGGGCTGTTTTTCAGTCTTAGCTTGTTGGGTTGATCCAGCATTTATAGGCTGGGACTGAGCATATCCATTCCACAAAATAAACACTCTGACTATTAAAATGAGATGGCTCCGGGAAGCCGTGTGCCTGCTACACTCTGACAGCCCTGGCTGGGAGCCAGGCCACCTGGATCTTGTCCTGCCCAGGCCAGGGCAGGCTGTGGCCCCAGGGAAAGTCTGCTCTCCCTACCCCACACTTTTGTCCCACTAGACCAGGTGCCCTGAGACTCCTCCAAGCTTCTAGGGACACAGGCGACTGTTCCCTTGTGTAAGGGAGGTGGTGAGGCTGCATTCGGGGTGAAGGATCCAGGGGGGATTCAGGCAAATGGAGGAATTATCTTTGCCATCATGATGACCCAGTGGGCATAGCCACACCAACAACACTCAGAGCTGAGGCAGCTCTCAGTGAAGGGAATGGTCTGTGACAGAGATGCCACCGAGCGGAGTGGCAAGCTGCACAGCACATTATTGTGAGCCAGCGTTGCACGGCATTATAAGGTGTGGCTTGTGGGACATTAGGACACCCCTCCCCACACCGGATCTCCCTGCACCCCAGAGTCAGTATCCTACTGCAGCATACGGCTGCCCTCCTTCCATCCTCTACTGCAGTGTGAGCTCCCCAGAGAGGAGAGGCTCTGAGTTCTGTGTGATGAGATCTGTGTATCCACAGGGGGCTTAGCTATGGCCAGCACAAGAGTGTGGAGAAGGTTCTAAAGGTAGATGCTGCAAGGGGAGGCTGGATAAAGGACTGGGGATGGAGGGGGAGTTTTTCTAAGGAGCTCCCTGGCACATAGTAGGTACTTGAATTTTTGTGTAGGATCAGCTGTCTGGGCTTATGACAAGGGGGTCCCAGCAGCACAAGGAGCAGCACAGGAGAGATGGCAGCTGTGGCCCCTGGTGACCAGGCCCCTGTCCCACCATCCCTGCCCCAGGCTGTGGAGAGTCATCTGGCAGAGAGGACACTATCTCGAGCTCCAGATCTGGTGAGATGGGGTCTGAGGGGCAGGGAGGACACAGGGAGGGCACGATGTGAGCATCTTGTGATGATGGCCCCTCCAGGGCCCCCAGCTGGTTGCGTTTTCTTTTCTTAGTAACTCCTGTCAGACGTCCAAGGAGGCATCCTCCTCCCAACCCCTCCGTCCTCATCTCCAAAATCCAGCAGAGGATGTGCCATGACTGTGACGGGGTGGTGGCAGTCAAGGGGGAAGGAGGCTTTGCCACCGGAATGCACAGACCTTTCCTATTTATTTTGCTCACACAGTCGGTGTTTCCAAAGCAGCTTGGGACAGCTTACAAGGAAAAGCTTAACAATAAAACAGAGGCAGAAAAATCATGGGCTGGGGAAAAGATGGTGGAATTTAAATATATTTAATGAGGATAATACAGTCGGAACATGGGTCTGAGTATCCCATTACTATGGTAAAGGGGAAGTGTGATCAGTTGTTGGAAAGGAGCAAATACACTAGTCATATTTTTTCATTGGGGTTTTGCGTAATAGGTACTGAGTGTGGTGAAGGCGAGAGCTATGCACTCCATACGGACAGAAGTTCAAAAGCAGATGAAATCAGGCTACTGGCTCACAGGACCTTTAAGAAACGGAGTATGCTATCACATTGCACCCTGGCGAGGACGAGTGTCCTCCGGTTCTAGGTTTCTGTTCACCTGTGTCCACCCAGGTGTCCAGGGAGTCGTCCGTTCCCCAATTGTGCTGTAGACTGTGCTTTTCAAAGTTCACTGTGTATACAATTTCCTAGGGGTCTTGTTACAATGCCCTTCTAATTTGGGAGATCTGGGTGGGCCTGGCACTCTGCAATCATAAAACCCTCCCAGGCCATCACAGGCACTGCCTTTGTAACAGCAAGAGGCTAAAGCAAAGGCTTCTCCTGTTGCCTAGGGGTGAGCACCTTTCTCCTCCTGCCTTGAAGGGCAGTGCACTGTGATCATCGGCAGGCCAGTGGAATCTGCTGCTGGGCCCAGGAAGTGCCTCCTGGCTGTGCCGGCCAGCTTCCCTCCATTCCAGTTGGGCACCGTGGTCTACCAGGGGTGGGGAACCTGTGGCCTCAAGGCCACACGTTGCCCTCCAGATCCGCAAAGGGCAGCCCTTGAAGCAAATCCAAACTTCGCAGAACAAATCCCTTTATTAAAAGGATTTGGTCTGTAAAATTTAGATTCAGTCAAAAGGCCACATGTGGCCTTGAGGCTGGACTCACTCAGCTCAGCATGGGCGGTGGAGATAAGTGTCAGCAGAGGCTTCAGGGCAGGCAGGTCACAGCCCAGCCCAGCATAGGCAGGGTTGGGGTCACTGGCCGCAGGGTCTGCTGCAAACACACTGGGATCAGAGGTGGTGATAAGCCCTGCTTCCAGGCCTGGCCATGGGTTTCAACCTACCCAGTGCTCGGTCTCCTTGGTCTTGGCCCTCAAGGGGAGGGAAGTGACATGCGCTGGAGTCCCACCTGTGGCAAGCCCTGTGCTACATTGAGATCACCCCCTTCAGTTCCCACTGAGACCCTGCAAAATGAGTGGGATCGGCCCCATTTTTCAGATGAGGATGTGACTTGCTCAGCATTACTCAGTGAGGACGCGGCAGATCCCAGATGAGCCAGGTCCGACTGACTCCAGCTCTTCTGCTACCTTGGCCTCCCTAGGTGGAGGATGCCTGTGGGCAGTGGCCTGCTCGCCTTTGGTGACCCTCTTAGTTCAAGGACTGGGGCCAGCTTGCTATGAGGGCTCAGCAGGGGCCATCCATGCAGTCTGACTGGAGAGCCTTTCTCTCCGCACTCCTCCCAATGTGCCACTGCCTGCCTAGGTGAGACCCCACCAGCTGCTCCAGTCCCTTGGTGTGTCTACCTGAGATCCCCACAGCAGGGAAGCAGGTCTGCAGAATGTCAGGTAAGTCATGGAGAGTCTGGTTCTACTTGGCATGCTACCTGATTTCATGGACATGCACACAAGAGGGACATCATCACAGAGCCGTCTTTATTAGTTTATTTTAAAAAAATTTTTTGTAGAAATGGAGTCTCACCGTGTTTCCCAGGCTGGTCTTGAACTCCTGGCCTCAAGTAAGCTCCCCACCTCAGCTTCCAAAAGTGCTGGCATTACAGGTGTGAGCCACCGTGCCCAACTCAGAGCTGTCCTCAGACATTTGCAGTCAGACCCTCCGAGAGGAAAAGAAGGGGTGTTCAGAGACAGGAAGGCAGACTACTGAAAGCCAGTTCCAAGAGGAAATATGCCTCCAGGTGGGAAAAGGTCTTCCTTATCCTGTGTGATTATCTAAACCATCAGGAAATGGCTCTCCTCCTGCCTCCCCCTGCCCCACAGCAAGGATTTCCAGGTGGGCAATGGATGCCAGCAGCCCCTGCCCGCTCTCCTCCCCGTCCAACATGAACTGTGGGTACACTGGGCACCCTGGTCTGAGAATCAGGAAACCTGGCCATGCCCTGCCCCCTCGGCTGACCGACTCATAAAATCTCTTCTTGCTGGGCCTCCCACTCCTGCCAGCTTGAGGTGTCTGATATCTTAGAACTTCCCCCCACTGCTTTGAGAGTTGCTGGGAACAGGTCCTGCGCACAGGCTGGGGGCCTTGAAAGGCACTTCAGGAGATGGGGCTGGGAGGGAGGGGGCAGGCGACCAGAGGCCTGGTTTGTCTTTGGTGAGAAGCGAGGCTTTGTCATGCTGGCACAGGCAGCCCAGGAAGATTTTAGGAGGCATGCCTGTCTGTGTGATGATAATAGCTAACATTTCTTAAGTGCTTCTGCATACTCGGTGCTGTTCGAAGCATTTCGACTATATTAAACTCATTTAGTCCTCATAGTATATTTTCCCCATTTTCAAATAGGGAAACTGAGAAAGGAGGAGATTAAGTCACCTGCCTGCTGTGACATAGCTCAGAAAATGGCAGAGCCAGGATTCATACCTGCAAATCTGTTTTGGTGCTCACCCCTCCATCTACATCTCTGTTGTCCATTTGCCCTTATTCGTTTCAGATGAGCCTCTCTCCCCGGTCGCTATGGGGAGACTGGATCAAAGAAGGAAGATGTCAGGCTGGGCTTAATGGGCAACTAGCAGGCGGAGTCTCTGGGCTGTGTTTTGAAGTCTACTTAGGGGACACAGTAAGTCTTGTGTGTTGGAAGCCTGTTGCCCTGGCCCGGAGGCTGCACATTTAATCAAAGGATACAAAACAAGTGCCCACAGCGGGTCTCTGGCTGGGGCTGGACAGTCTGCAGACAGGCAATTTAGCCAAGGTCCTAGTCTTGCCCACCAAGACCAGGCAGGGAAGTGACTGCAAGACCCGTGGCCCACCTGCTGACTTTGCCACCTAGAAAGAACAATGCTTTTGAAGTTACCAGGACCTAGGTTTAATCTTGAGCCTCAGTTTTCTTATTTGTAAAATGGGAATGGTAACACCAGGCAGAGTAAACCAAGTGCGGATGGTACAATGCAGGCCTTGAACACACTGAATTCCCCGCCTCCCCTCACCTTGGCTCCTTGTCCTTCTCCAACACAATCAATTCTCTGGATGTCAGAAGCTGGGGTCATGGAAGGAGAATGCCAGGAAGCAGGGTGGACTCTGTAACTCAGCCACAGCCCTGCTGGGGGGTCTGATTTGGATGGTTGCATGGCCCACTCTTTCCTCAGCTCTCTCATTCCATTTCACACTCTTCCCTGCAGTCCCAGAAACCCTCATCCTCCTAGAAAGCACCCCTCTCTCCACCTTTCTGCTCCAGGCCCACGTGGCCACTCTGACTACCTGGGACACCAGCTCAGCTGGGCCTCCGTCTCAAACAGTCTGAGGAGTCTGAAGTCGCTCATACTAGGTGTATAGGAGAGATCAGGCTGAAACATGGGGAAGAGATTTTTAAAACTGACATAGCATAGTTGTATATATTTTGGGGGTACATGTGATATTTTGATACACGTATATACTGTACAATGGTCAAATCAGTGTTATTGGGTTATCTGTCACCTCAAACATTGACCTTTTCTTTGTGTTAAGAACATCACAATTCTTCTCCTGTAGCTACCCTGAAACATACAAGTTATTATTAAATATTTATAACAATAAAGACCTTCCTACCATACTATTAAATGGGAAAAAACATTCTAATCTGATTAAATCAGGGTCCACTGAATAGGAGAGTTAGGAGTGCCAGGCCCCATGCCTTCCCCAATTAACATGAACTTGAGATGGGAACTACCAAAGGCAGTGGGCAATGGCCTGGAAGTGGGTTCAGGGAAAGCATGGGGCAGCCCCAGGGGAGAAATTTTCTGCTGAGGGTGAGGAGGGGCTTCGAATACCTTCTTGTCATCAAGCCCAGGAGGCCACATCTTTGCTGGTGCCCACTTCCTGGAACACAGAGCTGCCTGAATGCAATAATTGACTATAAGACACACTAGGACAACAGCACTTATGCAGATTTATGCAAATAACATGTAAATATAGCTGGCCTTAGGCTGGGTGCCCTGGGATGGCAGCTGGTTGGGGAGGGATGCCCCCCTTTTTTTACTTCTGACTTTGCCTTAAGCCTCAGAGGGCCTCACATGGTGAAGCCCAACCTTCCCTCCACACAGTCCCTTCTCAGTGGGCCTCAGCAGGAGACAGCAAGCAACTGTGGTGTGCTGAAGTATGTAAGTCCCACTGTGTGAGAAGTGAGGCCACCGAAGAGAAAGATTCCAGGCACATGGTCACCAAGGGACACTAGAGAGAAGGATTCCAGGCACAGGTATGGGCTTTGCATAGACTATTTGATTGGGGACAATGTCCTCATTCCATAGAAAAGAACAGCCTAAGGTTGGGTACGGTGACTCATACCTGTAATCCTAGCACTCTGGGAGGCTGAGGTGGGAAGATCACTTGAGGTCAGGAGTTCAAGACAAGCCTGGGCAATGTATCGAGATCCCAAGGCTCCAAAAAAAAATTAAAATATTAGCTGGGTGTGGCGATACACACCTGTAGTTTCAGCTACGCAGGAGGCTGAGGTGGGAAGATTGCTTGAGCCCAGGAGTTAGAGGTTACAATGAGCTATGATCCGCCCACTATACTCCAGCCTGGGCAACAGAGTGAGAGCCTGTCTCAAACCCCACCCCCCTACACACACACACACACACACACACACACAAACACACACACACACGTAGAAGAGAAGAAAAGGACAGCTTGGAGAGTGGCAGTGGATTTCCTCAACTCACAGCCAGTGACAGGAGAACTGGAATCCCATTCAAGGCCACCTGACTCTGATTCCATGCCGCCTTCACCATGCCACTGCCTACGATGCTGTGCCACCTGATCAATGAGTAGTGTGCCAAGTGTGTGTGTATACGTGTGGGCACAGGGGCACCTAGAGCTCCAGACCCTGCCAATCCCCTCCACTCCTGCAGTGGGCCTGGGCCCCTAACATGGTGGCACCTGGGCAGCTCTCCATCCCCAGCCCTGGGGCCTGGCTCATCTTTCAGGTACTTAAAGTCTATTTCAGCTATGGGGGTCTTTGTTGCTCTTTCCTTAAGTCAGCCTTGTCCAGGCCAGACCACACGCTGCGGCTGGTTGGGGGTGGGGGGGTGAGGTCTTCTTGGTGTATGGAATGAGTTCTCTTAGCAGACATCTAGGGAAGAAGTTAATCCTGGGTCAGAGATTAGGAGTGCCTTAGACTTGGGAAAGGAGGTCTCCTTTGGTCCCAGGGGTACCAAATGCCCAGGTATGGTAGGGGGCAAGAATTCTAACTGGTGGGGGCTGAGCTGCAACCTTCCTCCTCCCCTCCCCCCCATTCCCCTATTTAGTCCCAGGGAATCAAGGGGTTCAGGCATGGATTGAGTGGAGCCTAAGGTCAGGATGAGGTCTGTGTGAGCTGAGAGCGCCAGACTCGGGTTAACTCCGAGCTTTGAGGGTATTTTGCTCAAGGTCGTTGCTGGGCCCAGTTGTGTTGTGGACAATCAAGACTCATGTTCCCTCTCCAGAGCAAGCAGGGGCATCAGTGGTTCCACTGGAGAGAACTTGTGGTCATCAGAATCAATGTGACACCAACATCCCTTGGGAGCCATGGAGGCAGTTTTCTGGGAAACACTCAAGAATCACAGTGATAAGGCTGGGGTGGGGTGAGCACAGACACTTTGAGAGGGGCTACATTTCTGGGTAGATGGAGGTAAAGGCTTGTGTTATAATGATTTCATCCTAAAGAGCAAGAGTGCTTTCTTCTTGGAGGTCACAGGCTGTGGGGCTCAGAGACCCCTCTCTCCCAGCCTGGCTCTGACTCAGGGACTGGCCAGGCAGAGCATGATGGAACAGTAGTGGTGACAGAGGAATGGCCCGAGCTGGCTAGGGGCGGGGAATCTCTGTGGCAGGCAGGGTCTCAGGCCCACAGCCATGTTCCTCCTACTGCCACCCTCTGAGCGCTGAGATGCCTCTCAGCAGCATGTGCTTGCGAACTCAACTGCATCCCAAGGGACAGGGACACAACTCTTCACTGCCCCAGGCTATCACACAGGGAGCACGTACAATCTTGGGTAAAATGAGGTGCCAAGCCCCAAGTCCTTGGTAGAGGGCAAACAGAAGCCATGGCAATGTGGGGAGTTGGCCGTGGGCCACTGTGGCCCATGGGGCAGTGCTAGGCTTCCTGTCCAGGCTGGGCAGGGGTGGGGGAAGCCAGCACTTAGGCAGGGATGGAGCTGGTGTTTCCTGGGGCCATTAGAAGGCCAGTAACTACTGAAAAATTAACCAGAGGCCTGGTGGGCCTTCTGGAGAGGAGCCGCCCTCAGGAGCCCACAGGCATGGTGTCCACCGAGTGTGGGGCACGGGGCTGCAGGGCCTGGTCTGCCTTTCGGAAAAGGGGAGCGAGGAGAAAAATCAGGAGCCTGGCCCCCCACAGACTTCCCCAAGAGAGGGTACGAGCCAGAGGCCTGGGGTGCCTCTTGTGTGAATCCCACTTGAGCCTCAGGTCCAGGAAGCCGTCTCTGACCCTTAGGGCCTCCCATGTGGCACACGCTCTAAAGATAGCCCCGCTCCCCTGACCGGGTACAGAGAATAATACCTCAAAGTGTAGTGCTTGGGCATAGCGAGCATTTGGGATTAAAAGAAAGTGGAAGAAGGCCTTAGAAGCTGCCTCAGAACCAAGAATTTTCTAACCTTCTCTTATTTATGGCCCCTCACCCCCCAAGTACAAGGAGGAAGTCTTTTTGGAATTTCCTTATGTAAGGAAACTTTTTTGCAAAAGAAATGCAATTGTCTTAAGACTCCCTCCCTAGGAATCTTATCAAATAACCAGGAAAGATTAACTACTTAGCAGAGAAGAGAAAAAATTAAAAACCATCACCACACTCAGACAGACTTTTTATCTGTGCTTCTGAGGGTGGCTTTGGGCAGTTACCTAGGAGACTTTATCCACATAGTAAGGCAACATAGCTGGGCATGGTGCTCTTGCCTGTAGTCCCAGTTACTCAGGAGGCTGCGGTGGGAGGACTAGGGTGGTTCCACTGCACTCCAGCCTGGGTGACAGAGTGAGACCCCATCCCTAAAAAATAAAATAAAAATACATTTTTTAAAAAAATGAGTTTTTTTTTTTTTTTTGCGAGAGCTGTGAGATCTGAGAGCATGCCCCCCATCAAAAGAGGCCCTGAACCTCGGTTCACAGAGCAGCTTTGCCCCTCACCTTCCCATAACTCGTGTGTGGGGGGCATTTAGTTTCCTAACAGAATCATTTACAAGGTAGTGTCTGCCTCCTGGGGCCATTCAATTCCCCTGAGATTATTTACTACAGCTCAGAGTTGCCTACACCCCCTCCCTCTGCCTGTGAGAGGTACTATTTATGCTTCAGCCACCTGGCCCTTCTTTGAGTCTCACTGTTTCTGTGGCTCCCATGCTTATGCACATTAGTGAATTTGCATGCCTTTTTCTCCTATTAATCTGTCTATTGTCCGTTCATTTTAAGTGAACATTCAGGGGGCAGAGTGGAAGCATCCCCTCCACCCCTTACCCCAGTCAGCCCCAAAAGGCTCTTTCTCGAGGCTGCAGCTCCCCTTAAACACTGTGAGCAGAGGCAGGAGAGTGTGCTGGGATGGAGGCCCCTCTGCATCTGTGAGCTGGCTGTCCCGCTGCCTGGGGAGCAGTGCCCTGTGCCGGGAGCTCATGGGCATCCTCTCTGACGTCTTCAGCGCTCTCGCAGGAAGACTCCACGTGCCCATCTCTCAGTTGAGAACACTGATCCTCCAGCAGTGAGAATCAAAGGTTTCGTGGTGGACGGTGCCTTATGAACAGTCAAGTGTGGGGCAATATTGAGTGTGCATCTGGCCTCAACTCCTTTCTCACTGCAGGAGAAAGTGGCGTTGGAATTGAGGAGTTTGTTCCAGGCTCAAGATCTCTACCCTCAGTTGGCAAACACTCACATTTGAAAGCCTTTGTTGGGTGGTTGGTTTGTCAAATGGGTATGAGGCAATGGCTTTCAAGCTTTCTCACATTAGACTGTGGTGGTGCGTTGGCTGTAGCTTGCGGGCTCCACAAATCAGAGCCCATGCAATGGGGAAACATAGCTGGAGACTGTCTGGCCGCATACCCTTTCTGAGCACATACCCTGAGGGTGTGGCTGGGGTCGAGGATCCCCTCTGCATCCTGCGGGGATCCAGGATCTCCCACAAGGCTGGAGTCCCTTTGAGTTAGTCACCTCTCTGTCCCTACTTCCTCATTTGAGCACTGAGAGGGTTGTAGCCGATTCCAGCCTGGACATTCTGGGCTGGACTCGACTTGGACTTGACTTCCTTCTGCCTTAACCTTCCCCACTTTTCTTCCTAGCCTATGCAATCCTGCCCAGTTATAGGCCAGAGCCACAGGTGGATGAGCCACAAGAGGCTGAGGGGGTGGCAGTGCTGCAGGGAGCTGGCAAAGATCAGTGGGGGCAGGGAGGGTGGGAGGGAGGTTGGGGGGACAGACACGCTTGCTCTTGCTGCTCCCTGCTGCCGAGGAGAGGCCACCACGCGCCTGCTATGCCCCTCCTTGCTTAGCCTTCTCCAACCCGGGATGTCAGCACCAGACACAGCACAATTTACACAACTGTCAGTGGCAGCCCAAGCTTTGATGCCAGCTACCCCATGCTGCTCAGAGCCCTTGACTGCTTATCGGGCCAGCCCACCTCTTTCATATTGGTACAGGTGATGCTTCTTTAGCAAAGAGGAATATCATATTAATTTTAAAAGGCAGGCTGCAAGTCTGCAAGTCGAGCCATTTGGGCTGGGAGGAAGACAGAATTCCTCTCAGAGAGGTGAGATCTGCTCCTCTGGGATGATGCTTTTCAGGAGCCATGAAAGACACACTCCCCTCAAACCCCTCACCCCATGCCTGGGCCAGAGCGACCAGACACACGGGATTGTAAAATATCCTGCATTTTAAAATAACAGGCATTTTGTATTTCAGGCAACCTAGGAGAAAAGAGTGAGGAGCCAGAAGGTAGAAAGAAGGGTCTGGAGAGAGAGGGATCTCTGAAACAGGGTGGGATCTAGGAGATGCTTTCTAGAAAGCTGTTTCCAGCCGCACGTGCTGAATATGCACCAACGTTCCCAGACCTCAGTGAGCTGCTGCCTTGAGCACCTGCCTTGCTGTTGGCAGGCTTTGGATGCCAGGGAGGAGAGCAGGCTGTGTCCATGCCAGGGCCAGGGACAGGGAGACTGAGGCCGTCGGAGAGAAATCCCCCTGCTTCGTTATTTCTGCTCTTGTGTTCTCTCCTCCTCATTCCCTGCTAGGAGCCCTATTCCCTATCTGGGATCTCACTCAGCACCCCAAAGCCCTGCTTGGCTGGGACCCACAGCTCCAACCATGCCCCCGCCTGCCTCCTCTGGCTTAGGCTCAAGTCCCCAGGGCGTGAGTCCCTGCCTGGAGTCCCACCAAGAGCAGAGCCACAGCCCAGTTATGCACATGCTTAGGTTTATTTGGGAGGAGAGGTTGGGGAGCAAAGTGAGGGGCTGGGGCAGTGACATGGAGGAGGGGAGGTCAAGTCAGGGTGTGTTGCTGAGCTGACCTCCGTCCCATGGGAAGCTTCTGGGGAGTCCATTCCTGCCTCCCACGCTGCACTCCGCACACCCCCGTGGCCAAGGGCTGCAGGAGTCTTTGACTGTCCTACACTCCTGAGCTGTGCATGTGGGACAGGCTGTCCAGGTGACCCGCATCAGTGTGGGAGAAGCCCTGGGGCCACAGAGGGACCACCTGCAGGATGGAGGTCAGAGGGTGGCTGAGGGCTGCGAGATGGGGCGTCTGATACAGCAAGTGCGGACCCAGCGGGCCACATGGCCCAGATGCTGACTCACAGGCACCTGGTGAGTGTCAGCACAATCCCTGCCCTTGGGCACATCGTTATCCAGCTGGGGAAAAAGACTGGACATGCCAAACAATCGGTGAGGCCGTAGGACCTTACATAATCCAGTTTCACAACCACTTAGCAAGGCACAAGGATGTCAGCTGGAAAGAATGTCAAGGATACTCCTGTTAATTCCAGTCCAACCTTCTCCTTAGAGATGAGAAAATGGAGATCCATTTATTCTTTCAACAACCATGCCTGTTTTATTACAGTGAACAGGGAGGGAGGTTAAGTGACTTGTGAAGGTGGCCTGTGTGTGGAGTGATTCCCCATTAGGTCCTGGAGGGTTGGTGAGTGTGGCTGGGCAGGCAGGGGCAGGGTGGGACTGTCCAACACCTTCCCCAACATATGGTACCACCTGGGGAGTGAGTGCCCATTACTGTGAACACATCTAAGAAGACCTGGGACCTTTGCTAGAGTCTTCGCCTATCTCCTCCAATTACTGATGGGTATTGATCTGCAAATCCATGCTTAAATGCAAAAGGCGAGGCCTCCTCTAAAGAACAGGCATCAATTCCGGTAGAATCTGGAGTCCTACAGTAACATGAACACTCCTTCCCTTACCACACTGCTGGTTTTATCTCTTTAACTTTGGGAAATTCACCTTTCCTCTCTCTGGGCCTCAGTTTCCCATGATATGTAAGCCCGCTAGAGTCTTGCAGGAAGGCGCGCTTGACGGCTGATGGATTGGCTGACTGCATGGACCAGCTTGTAGGGCCATCAGGGGAAGCAGCCTTAGGAATCTTGCCCAATCTCCTCTATTAAAGGTAAAGAAACTGAGGCACACAGAGAGGAAATGTGGATTGCCCTCCAAACACCCACAAGCAAATGAAGGAGGCAGATGCTTGACGAACAGCAGGCGATAAGTGTTACAGCAGAGGTGTGTCCCGGGAACACAAGCACTCATAGTAGAGGCATGGCGAGGTCTGTCCGTGCTGCTCTGGGTGATGGAAACTGGGCTAAAAACAGCCTTAAATTCCCCAGACGACACAGAGGTTCTGCCAGCATCATGTCCTCTCCCATCCTTCCCCTTCAGTGATGATCAGATTTGTGCCCACACTGACTTGGACTCTGCCTGCCTGGAGCAGGACACAGGCCCCTCACGGAATCTGGAGGGGCTGAAGGGACACAGGTGGGAACCACAGGCAGCTGGAGAGACAGCTGATGTCATGGGGCAGGACTGCCTGGCCAGGATACCGCGGCCATTGCTGTGGACACCCGATGCCACCACTGGGCCTGCTGCCTCTGCTGCTGGGGGCAGGAATGCCACCTTGGCCAGAAGGAATTCTGACCTGCCCTGCTTCCTGATGTCACTCACTCTAGACCTGAATCCTTGCTGGGAGCATCCGACTGTCTGAACTTGGGGCATCTGCCTGCTTCCCACCTGCCCAGGCCAAGGTCAGGGCCTTTTAAGCTTTCCTGGAGGAGGCAGGGCCTCCCCTCCCTGAGATTCAGCAGCGGCACATTCCTGAAACATGAAGAGGTGGACCAGATACTGGGTCCATCTGACTGTATATTCTGTGCCCACCCTGTGTAGGACGTGGTTCTGACCTCAACGAACTCACAGACATCAGAAGGCAGCTTGGGACTGAGGTCCCAGAAGACCCCAGCCCAGCCCAGGGAATCCTCCTTCATCCAGGAGTGCTAGAGAGGTGAGGGCAGCTTCTCTCTCCCTGCTTCCCCAGAGAGCCCCTTAGTGGACATTCTGGCCACTGTGCCCCAGGGCATCCAAAAGAGGCCAGGACCAAGAAGAGCTTCGTCAGGAGTGAATGATGACGCTGCAAAGTGGCTGGTGCTCACTTCATCCACAGACCACTGTGAGCAACCAAGGACCCAGAGACCACAAGGGGACTGACTGGTAAGTGCAGTCCCCTCCCTCCCGTTTCCTTAAGCCACACTCCAGAAGCAACAGAACAAAGCAGAATGCCACCACTGCCAGACGGAGTGCCTTCGGGCTGGAGTTTGGCGTAGACCACTGCTGCTCAAACTACTAAGTTTACAGGGCTCGCCTGGGGCTGCGGTTAGAATGCAAACCGTGAGTCGGTAGCTCTGGGGTGGGTTCTGAGGGTCTGCATTTCCAAGTTCGCAGGTAGTGCTGCTGGTCCTTGGGTGTCCCTGTGGGTAGCAAGGGTGTACCCGTGGAGAGCTGGGGGAGACCAGAGGGGCATGAGCAGGGCGTGCTGAAGCAGGGAGCAGGGAGGTTGGGGGCTCTTTCTCCCTTTGCCTTCTGCACTCAGCCTCTTGTCCAGCCACTCCTCTCCCCAGAACGGCCTTCCCAGCCTCTTGTTTCACTGACAGTGCTGGGAAGAGAATGAGAAGATACGGGGCCAAGCCAAGGCCAAGGCCAAGGCCAAGGCCAAAGCCAAGGCCTGGCTCTCTCACGCCACATGTTCCAATGGAACCCAAGGAGTCTGAGAATTCTAAATCCTAACCTCGCCTCCCACTTGCACCCTTGCCTCAGTTGCCTCAAATGTCAGGGTGGATTTGTCCCATCCCTGTGCAGGGCCACCACTCCGTGCAGGGCCAGTATCCTGTGCACGCAGCTGTCTTCTGGGTCCTTGGTCCCAAGCTGCCAGTGCCAGGGAGGTCTCCTGCCTCTTGGTGCCTGCACAAATGTGTGGAACAGAGGTTGTTTTGTATGCCTGAATGAGGAAAGTCAGTCTGATAGGATAGATCACAGTTAAGTCACTTCTAGCGAGGTTTGCATTTTAAAGAGCTTCTAAGAGGAAACAATGTTCAATCCAAGATTTTAACCTTGTGATTCTACATTGGCAGAATGTCAGATACCATGGCACCTGGCTGGGTGAGTGAGGATATTAATTTTTAAAATTAATAATATTAAAATTGATTATTTGATTAAGCATAAGTAATACACGCACATGATACCCAAAATTCAAAATGTACATGAGAAGAGTTTCTCTACTCTCTTCTCCCAGCCTCCGTGGTCCTTCCCTGCAAGCGACCACTGGGACTCACTCTTACAGATCCTTCCAGGGTTGGTCCATGCTATGTTAAGACCATCGCAAATGGTAGTAAATGATTCACAGTGATCTGCACCTTGTTCCCCCCTTAAGCAATGTATCCTGGGGAATGTTCCATGTCAGAACATGCAGAACTCTCCTTCTTTCCGATGGCTGCAGAAAATCAGAGAGACTGAGAGAGAGTTGGATGGTTTCCATGAATTGCTTTTACAAACACTGTTTATGGTTTTTTAATACATAAGTGTGATTGTGTTTGCAGGATAAACTCCTAGGAGTAGAGTGCCTGGATCAAATGGTGTGCACATTAAAAAGGTTGACATTGTCAAATTCTCTTGAGTAGAGGTGGCATCAGTGTTCACTCTCAACAGCAACATACAAGAATGAGAGTGTTCCAAGCTGGAATTCTCATGTTGTACAGTTTGAATTTTGGGTATCATATATTTGTAATGGGGGTTCAGGGTAGGAAAGATACAAGTAAATTTTCCAGGGCTCCTGGGAGCCTACCAGCATGGCATTGTCTAGTGCTTGGCTGGGGAGATGTTTCATAGTTCTCTGACTGTGCTATAAATGTTAATGTTCTGAATGCAAAATATTTTGCTGGGGCTTTTACTTTCTGATGGCAGAATTGGTCTCAGGGCCTCCGTGAGCCCTTGGGGCCATGACAGTCAGGGTGAAGGAGAGATACCAAGAAACTTCCCCTGGCCACATGCTCCCTGGCATTTAGAGCTGACTGGCCCCCTGGCATGCTCATTGCTCAGCCAACAGGAAATGGCCAAACAGATCACTCTGAAAAAAGCATTGCTGCATTTGCTCACTAGCTTCATCTGTCAGTTCATACGTCTGTCTGTCCATCCATCCATCCATCCATCCTTCCATCCCTCCTTTCATGCAGCATTTATGAGCTTCTGCTTGGAGAGCTACAGGGTGAGAGGAGGAGGTAGGAAATACAAAAATGCAAACAACGAATAGTACTTTGATGTTTTATATACTATTGTGCAGAAAGGTTGATTACAATAGATCCTATTTATTGCAGATCCACTGAGTGCTGGGCCCTCAATAGGCACCTGGGCTGCAGAAACAGTGAAGAAAGCACCACCTCCCAGGTAATGAGACGAGGGTCTCCTGGGGAGGAAGGACAGTCACACAAAGAGCCAATCAGGAAAATGTCCTCCATGCCGTGGGAGCACTGGAGAAAGGGATTAGTTCTTGTTGGGGGTGAAAGGATGTCACATTATTTTATTTGCTTTAAATCAAATTAAATTGGCTGCAAGTCCCCATTTGTCAGGATAAATGAGAAATCTGTATCTGTCAGCGTTTGGACAGGCCTCACCCTGGGCGAGCGCTGAGAGAGACAGCCCTCTGGTCTTCTGCTGTCACTGGTTACTCTAAGTTCCTATCCTAGCAGGTGTGTCCCCTGCTTCCAGGCCAGGCTGCAGCTTGGGGGTCTTCACTAAGGTTGGGAGCCTCATGATTTCATGTCAGTCCCCCAGGCGCCTTCCTATATGGGTTCGCTATCTGTTTAGGAAGGGGCTTGGAGGAAGGGTTCCTGCCATCTTAGGAATTTCTAATTTTAGTTTTTAGGCCCTGGGGAAACTTCATATACTTCTTTCCTTGGATTCCAACCTTATTAAACATTAGTGTCTTTTCCTTCTGGGGAAGTCCAGCTCCATCAGCTTCATGAATCCAGACTTTTGCAAACAAGAGCCTCGGTGGGTGCCTTGTCTCCCTACGAGCTTTGGCAACTTCTGAGTTTAGCTGGCTGAGAAACACGGAACAGGTAACATCCCAGGGAACAAAACGCTTCACACTTTCTTGGTAACGGGGAGGCAAAAATACTTAGGGTAGTGCAGAGGACACTACTCTGACCCTCGCAGATCCATGTGACTGTGTCTGTGCCCATCCCTGGGCGCTTGGTGCTTTGTGTCTAATGGTCTGCACCTGCCACTCCCTTCAGCCGACCGTGGAGGGCAGCTGGTGCAGCCACGCATGCACACATGGCCGGAGTGTGGGCGGGGGAGCTGGCATCCTCCTGGGGTATCCCTGAGGCACTGCCTGGCTGGGGCTGGAGTACGGGATCCCAGCTCCCCACCACCCAAGTCTGTGTAATTCCTTCTGTCCTTCTCCCCTTCCCGTCCCTTACCTGGTTCTCCTGGGAGCATGTCCTCAATCAGTCTCGCCAATGTTCATCTCAGGGTCTGCTTCTACAGTACCTTCCTTGTGCCATCCAGTGAGGACAAAACACAAATTATCCTCGACTTCTGATGCTCCCCCAGCGAATGCAATGAACGTGTTGTTTTACAACACATTTTCCTAGCACAAGGAACTCTGGGCCCCTCCAGTCTCCTTTGTCTCCATCAGGTTGACCAAATAAGCAGTGCCCCAGCAGGGTGTGAGCAGAGACAGCTTCCTAGGGCACAGGTGAGAAGAACGTAATGGTGCCAGCTGACCACAAGCTCTGGGAGTCCCCAGTGCAGCTGAGCTGCCCTCGGTTAAGTACAGGCCCTCATGGGAAGAAGGGGTGCGGGCAAAACCTGAGTCCAGGGTAGGGGCGGTAGAATCCCACTTAACCCAGGGACAAGGCCACATATCCCTGAAGTTGTGGGCTCAGTTGGGGGTGTGGTTAAAGAGGGGCATTCACAATCTGGATGGAACCTCCAGGTGACCTTGTCCAGGGTGGCGAAAGGGCTGGAAACCAAGGTGTGAGGCCCAGGGGACTTGGTCTTCCTAGGGGAAATGAGGAGAGTGGGACAGGGCTGTGGGTGCGAGCTGGGCTTTGAAGGGTGAAAGGAGTTTACTAAGGAGAAGAACGGGGAGAGGGAGCTTAGCCTTTCACTTGCTGTGTGAACTTGGATAAGTCACCTTACCTGTCTAGGCCTCACAGTCCGTTTATGTTGGGTGGGGACAATAATACTGCTGACTCATAGGGTCCTCATGCAAGGTAAATAAGCTATGCACGTGAAGAGATTAGTACAGGGCCTGGCACATAGTAAGTGCCGAG
Source organism: Lepilemur ruficaudatus (assembly GCA_963574885.1). Taxonomy (NCBI): domain Eukaryota; kingdom Metazoa; phylum Chordata; class Mammalia; order Primates; family Lepilemuridae; genus Lepilemur; species Lepilemur ruficaudatus. Next base: position 9,702 of record CAUYRT010086560.1, on the reverse strand, counting down.
AAAATATTAGCCATTGTTGGTATATCTGTATGCAGAGGAGCTGAAGGAACTAAAGATTGTCTACTCGACAAATGCCTATGTGTAGTTCAAGGCCCAGGCTGCATGGTAAGATCTGATGGCCCTTATTTCTAGCCAGCCCCTCCCCTGGGTGCCCCCGTGTGTGCCCTGCAGTGGAGGCCATGGCATGCTGCCAAGACCCCCATCTGGACAAAGGCGCTCATTTCTCCAGGGGCCTTGGGTGCTGCCTGTTGGTGGAGCAGTGGCCACAGCCCTCTCTGGAGTCGCCTTCTGCGGAAGGCAGATGTCTTGCCCAAACACACGCCCTCTTTGGGAGCGGCCCACATTTTGGTGGCTGTTGTGGGGGTAGAGGCCAGTCTTCTTGCCTCAATTTGGGACAATTCTGAAGGGCCACACAGCTTCAGAGCTCCTCCTGGGGTCAGCTGAGGTCGCTGTTGGGACTGCGTCTCAGTTTACCTTCTCCCTCTGCTCGGTCTTGCTTTCATCATTGCCTTACAAGTGACAACTCCCTGCATGCAAACCTGACCTGAGGCGTCTTCTCCACATCTGTCTATCGACTTCTTTACTTCCTCCAAGAAAACTGGGAATGTCTTGAGGACAGGGGCCATGTGTTCTTCTCACCAGTGTCCCCAGCACCCAGCGCAGAATGACACAACACCAGAGCAGTCCAGAGGGGAAAGTGCCTGGATGCGAGGGGTAGCTTCCAGATGGAGGTGGCTGCTGAGCTGAGTCCAGTGCAGACCTGTGTTTACTCACTTGCCTGGCTAGAAAAGCCCGAGGGCTCGGCTTGGGTGAGGGGCTCCAGGGTTTGTTCCCCGGAAAGGGGGCAATCATGAGCTCCCAAGGCCTCCAAGGGACACGCCCCAAGCATCAGCAAGGATGAGAATACACAGAAGTGTGGGCAGCTGACTATCAGTGCAGAGCCTGGCAGAGCCAACCCTGGCGTCTCCAGCCTGAGCGGGCGGGCAAATTGGGGCACAATGACCCAGGACACAGCTTCTGGTGGAGGGAGTGTGGGGAGGAGGTATGAAGCTTTTGCAAACACACATCTGTAGCTGAGAAGTTCCGCGAGGGCTGGAGGCACAGATGTGACAGGCATGGGGCAGAGATCAGAATTGAAGCTACAGGAAGCCAGCTGGAGAGTGTGGGGTGAGAGGAGAGGAAGGTCGAGGACCCAACCGGGAGCAGGGGAGAGGGGAGAGAGACAGAGCACGAGAGCTGAGGAGGCCCAGCAGTCGGGAGCGCGAGAGGCAGGAAGGGAAAAAGCTCACTGGGGTCAAATGCCACGAGGCGGTCAAGGGGGCCGAGGCCCAGAGGAACCCCTGGGCTTGGTTTGGGGCTGTCCTTGGTGGCCTTTGTGGGGACAATAATACTGCTGATTCATAGGGTCCTCATGCAAGGTAAATAAGCTATGCACGTGAAGAGATTAGTACAGGGCCTGGCACATAGTAAGTGCTGAGAAAATATTAGCCATTGTTGGTATATCTGTATGCAGAGATAACTAGCACGGCGCAGAGGGAGGTTTCAGAATCTGAGCAGGGTTCAGGTTATAGCTCTTTCACTTGTTGCCTGTGTGGCCTTGGAGGAATCATCCAACCTCTCTGGCCTCTGTGGTTGTCATAGGGAATAAAGGACACAATACTTGGAAAATCACTTGGCACAGCGCTTTTCACCTTGCCATGGGGAGTGCCACGGCCAGCAGCAAGTGTCATCGCAGCCTGTGGAGGTGAGGGGGAGGGGCCAGAGTGAGAAGAGCTTTGTAAGGCCGGGGCCACCAGGGTCCTGGGCCACTAAGCCTGGACCTGCTGCCGAGGGGAGGGTTCCAGGGGTGGGCAGAGCAGAAGACTCCAACTGGGAAGGGGGAAGCTGACTGCGGAGGTGGGGGCAGGTGCACAAGTGCATAGTGGAGAGAGCCTGAAGCCTCCTTAGTTCCCTCCAGGCTTGGAGGAGGCAGGGCCCATCATCGGCAGTGGCGTGAACCATTTCCCCTCATCATGGGTCGGCTCATGGCTGTAAAATATGGAATGACACTAGATTTGGTCATTAAGTAAATGGGATAAAGAAATAATTGGAAAATGGATCCCTGCCCGGAAGGAGTGGAATTGTTCCCTGGGCTATTGGCTTATTCTGCTTTCTGTGTAATCTGTCAGGAGCCAGGCAAAGAGGGACTTCAAGCTTAGGGGCAATGAGAATCTGCCTCGAAAAAAGCCTGAAATTACCTGTGACAATGGAAGAGTCTTTGTCTCCTGAACAGAAAGAGGAGAAAGACCCTGAGTGTTCCCTGGGGGTGGGAGGAGAGGGAAGGCAGGAGGACAGTCCTGAGTCCTGGGTGAAAGCCCAAGCCCGGTGCCTTTCCTGCTCAGGTGTGCGCAGATGCTGCCAGGGCCCTCGGGCTGCAGGGGACTGGAGGAGGGGCCGGTGGGAGGAGTGCATGCTTTTGCCTTCAAGTCCAGCCATTAGGCTCCTGGCCTTTGCTCCTTGCGTCCTCATGGTCAACCCTCAGCACACGCACCAAACCAGAGCTCCTCCTGGTGGGCAGAAAGTTGAGGTAGTGATTATCCAAGACAGCCCTGGGAGAAGACCTGGTATCTGGCGGCGGGGACGTGGGGAGGATGGATGGGAAGTGCCCTTCCCTGTCTCCCTGAATCCTTTCCACAGGACCCACAGTGTGGTATCACAATGCCAACCTGACATGCCTCTGCCCCTTCAGGCCTGGCGGCGTCTGCTCCGGCACTCAGGGCCTGCGGCCTAGACCCCCATCTGCATCTCTCTGCACTTGGCTGTGACATGCACCAAAGCAGAAGCCATGCTTTTGTCTTCCCTGTGACTTCTGTCAGCAAGCACTGTACTGGGCACCTGCTGGTGGTTAAACAGTTTTCTACTCCTTTGCAGAAACAAGTCAGGGGCAGCCAAAATGGATCTGCCCAGGTTCAGTCAAATATGGGGACTGTACCTCAGTGCTTCCATTCCAGATTAGAGTAGCATGTCCCCACGGCTCATGGATGTCTGTAGCATCAAACTCACCTCATTCACTTGTTCAAAATACAGATTCCTGGACCTCCCTCCAGAGCCACAGAACCAAGATTTCCAGAATCAATAACTTTCTTTAAATAGCCAGATGTTTGACTTGAAGGGAAAACTCTCTATTTAAAGTGCCGTATCCCTCCCTAAAGACAGATTGCCCTACATGAAAGAGCTACATGCAAAAAAATGTCCTTGGTTTTACAAAAAATGAAAACCACTGTCATTCTCCAAACAAGACATGCAAGGATCTTTCTTTCTTTCTTTCTTTCTTTCGTTCTTGCTTTCTTTTTTTGTTTAAACATCAAGAGCAAAACAACTTACTAGAAAATAGAGGTGCAAGTTGAATGAGCAAGCTGGTAATGCAGAAAGGGAGAATTTCTGCAAAATCCGTTTTTCCTTACCCCATCCCTGTTCGATATCCATCAAAACATACTGCTGGTCACGTAGCAAAAAAATAAAAGCCAAGTGCTTGGGCACATACGTTGGTGGCTTTATGTACAATTAATGAAATGAAAGGACAGAGAAAACTACGCTGGAGTCCTCGGGATGTCGCAGAGCCCTCGTGTGAGCTCCGGGAACAGAGCAAGTGCGTGCTCGTCCTCCACTGACGAGCGGATAAGCTGTGTCTCTTCCGTGGGCACGGCCCATCGAGTCAGAATCTGTCCCTCACAACAGGTGTCACTGAGTGCTGTTGCTTCTTAACTGAAAACATCACCATATGACCATCCTGCCCTGCCCCTTCCGTGTTACTATGGAAGTTGTTCTCAGACCTGACCCTTTCCTTCGGTTTCTCACGGAGCCACGGCCAGGGCAGGTGTGTCCACAGCCACCCCCACAAAGGAGGTGCCACTCCCACACCAGGGGAGTGTGCGAGCAGCTCCAGTAGGAATCTGTTTAATGGGTTCCACAAGTCATTCTGAGACTGGCCCCTCTCCCTGTTCCTTGACCGCCTGCAGCCATCTCCCCAGGCTCCTGCTAAGGCTCACCTTGACCATCCCTCTGACCCTAATCCTGGATCTGCCACAGCCCTGGCCCGGCTCCTGCCTCTTCGCTCCCAGGCTCTCCATTCCTTTTAATCACTTTTTAAAAAACCTATCTACATACAGAAAAATTCACATTTTTTTGCTGTATGAGTTTTGACATACAGTCATGTAATCATGCCCATAGTTGAGATACAGAACCGTTCCAATTCCCCCCAAATTCCCTCTTGCTGTCCCATTGTGGTCTGTTGATTTGTTTCTATAACTTTCCCTCTTCCAGTGTGTCATAAAAATGAACCACACGGTGTGCAGCCCTCGAGTCTGGCTTCCCCTGTCAGCACAGTGCGTGTGAGACTCAGGTGGGTTCGTATGTCAGTATTTTCTTCTCTTGCTGACTAGCAGTGCACTGTATGGATGTATTAAGATCATGCTTTGCATATTCTTTACCAGGTGAAGGTCATGTTAGGTTGGTCCGAGCTTTTGGTGAATTGTGAATAAAGCCACTGTAAACATTTGCATACAGGCCTTTGCGTGAAGGTGTCTTATTTCTTGTGGATAAGTGCGCAGGAGTGGTGACAGTCCCTACTCTTTCCCTGTTCTTGATCCCAGAGGAAAGTATTGTCTTTCACCATTAAACGCGATGTCAGTTGTGTGTTTTTGTGGATGCCCTTGATCAGGTTAAGGATGATCCTTTCCAATCCTAGTCTGCTAAGACATTTTATTTGTTTTTATCATGGATGGAGGTTGAAATTGTTTTGGTTCCCGCAGATAATATAATATATATCACTGTTTTCGTTTCCTAAAGAAACTGCAGAAACAGAAATGAATCATCTCACAGTCTAGAGCCTGTGATCCAGGAGCTGGTAGGCCGTGCTCCCTCTGAAAGTGCCAGGGAGGGATCTGTTCCGGGCCTTTCTCCCAGCTGCTGGCAGTTCCTTGGCACGTGGCAGCATAACCCCAAATTTCATATGGCATTTTCCCTGTGTCTCTGTGTCCAAATTTCTCCACTTTTTAAGGACAAAGTCATATTGGATTAGGTCCTACCCTAATGACCTCATTTTAACTTGATTACTTCTGTAAAGACCCTATCTCCAAATAAGTCACATTCTGAAAACTTCAGCATGAATTGTGAAGGGAAACAGTTCAACCCCTAACAATAGCTAACTGCATGCAGTCTATTTAGAGTTGATATTTTACCACTTCACATAAAATGTAAGGGTGACCATATGGGTCCCTAAACCCTCCCCCACTGGCCTATACGTTGTAGTTGTCGTATGTATTACATGTATACATGCATTAAACAGAACTGGGTCCTAGACAATTAGGGAATCAGACTTGGACCCTGCCCTGAGGAAGTCCTCATCCTGACTCATTTGGGTGTTGTCCCTCAGTGTTTCTGTCCTTCCAGCTTTTCACCTGGAACTGTGGTTCTCAAAGTGTGTTCCCTGGACCAGCAGCATCCTTGTCAATTGGAAATTGTTAGAAATGCAAATTCTCAGGCCCTACCCCAAACCTACTAAATCAGAAACTCTGACAGTGGAACCCAGTAACCTGTGTGCTAACAAGTCCTCCAGGCAATTCAGAGGTATTGCTTTAGACTAGGAGATTGTATCATCAGGGCAAAGTTTCCCACCTGGAAGGGCTCCATCTCAGTGCCATCCTGTGGTTTCAGTGCATGAACTACTCTGTAGTGAAGGTAAATTCACAAAGGGTCTCCTCTGGTGTCTTGTCTTGTCTCCCTCTTGTAGCCTGGGTCCAGGGAAAAATCAGGACTTCCATGCTCTAGGCACTGAATTTCTCCCCTCTAGACTCTGGCTCTGTTTGTCATAGCCCATCAGGTAGGAGAGCCCTCTGGATGTCCTAGTCCAAACATCCAGAGAAGGAGAGAAACTTAGTCCAGGCTTCATAGGCTCATGGACAGTCTGGTCTTGCCTTTTGCCTCAGACTCATTCCCGTAAGTGTGGACATCCTAGAGACTCCAGATCAAGTCCTTCTGCATAATATTGAGATTCTAGGCAAGGGGAGTAAATGGGGGATTGTAAGAAGGAAGACAGGGGAGGTAACATGTGGGAACATCTCACAATCACTTGGCTAGATCCCACTGGGACCATCTCAGTCAATGTGGATAGCTTGGCCTTGAGGTTCAGAGAGCAGGTTAAAGTGAAATCAGATGGAACCTGGAGTCCCAGGCTGAGGAGGCAATCTCAGCAGCATGGGCCATGCCTGGTGCCATCTTGAAGAAATGGGCAGATTGAAGGCAGCTTAAAAGGTGAGAACCCACCAAGGCCTAGAAGAACTATCAGATCTGTGCACAGTACAGAGAACTGAAGGGCAGGAATGTGGGCAAGGCAGGAGAGGGGAGGAGGAGCTCCTGGGTCCCAAATCCCAGAGCTCACTTGCTAGAAGCCGAGCAGCTTGCTGAGGGCAGTGAACTTGATGCCAGCCTTCCTGTCTTGTCCCAGGTCCATGGCACCCTCTGTGTCCCCCAGGAACATGGTCACTTGCACAGGCAGCTCAGAGCTATGCTTGGACTGTGATTCGAACACAGCCAGTCAGGGCTTCTGATCGTCGTTACGTAGCTGGTGTTACCTCCAGATAACAACAGACATCTTTGGTTAACTCTGAGACCTTACTGTAGGCGTCGTTTCCATTTAGCTTCCTCAAGTGTTGAAAATAACCGTGGCCCTCCTTCACTGTTGTCTTGGAGCTATAAGTTTTGGCAACTATTACAATAAAGGATGAGTCAAGGATGACTCCAAGATTTCTAGCCTAGCTTCCTCCTGTGCTTGTTGCTTTCTTTCTCTTTAGCTCCAGCAGCCTGACGTTGCTAATGCTCCTAGTGGATCTCTGCCACTCTGCCCACTGAACCACCTTGATGGAGGAGCATTCTTGGCAGTAGGGGCTCCGATGGCTGAGCTGGAGGTACTCAATTCTCCACTGTCTGGACCACCAGCATGGCCAGCACAGCCAATGTCTTGCACCTTTGCGGCCCTTGGCAATATGGAGAGATCACTCGTCTAGTATCTACATGCTATTTCTTTGCTTTCCGTTTATTGCACCTTCTAGCACCAGGCCCTGTGTTAAGCATCAGGGAATACAGAGGGGCCTGGAGGGGGAAAGAAGTTCTAGATTTTTCAAGCTGTGTTCTGAACAATTAACCTGTGGACTCTAAAGCCTCATTACAAAGTGTGAGATGGGGTGTTAATGTCCCCATTTTCCAAATAGTTGAGGTCCAGAGGATGGGCGGCTTGTCTATAGTCACCGGCTGGTGAGCAGCAGATGTGTATACCAGCCCAGGGTGTGCAGCCACCCTGCTGTGGCAGGTGGGTACTCAGAGCTGATGCCATTACACCCCGACAGAATTTAGCAAGTGGGTTGTGCCTTTGCTTTTTTTTTTCCTTAAAAAGTGTATATTTTGTTGAATAAATAATAAACCATTTTCAATGGTGGCAGAGGTAGCTTGATTGATTTCTGTTTTTCCATGAGCCACCTCGCACTGCCACCTTAAAAGCAGCAGCTTTGCCATCCTTTGTGCCCTCCTGGGCCACTGCCACCCTTTTGTCCTCCCCCATCCCCACCCCTCCTGCCACACCAAATGTGCCCTGGGGAATGGCAATCCAGGCCGCTGGCTGCTGCCCACCTCTGCCCCAATCCTCTGCGTGCGTGCGTGCGTGCGTGCGTGTGTGTGTTCCGTGCGTGTGGCACCTGCCACTCCCTGGGAGTTCATTTCCGAAGAGGGTGGGACTGCGCAGGCACAAGCTTTTTTGTGGCTACTTGAGGTGGCGGAAGACCTTTGTCCTTGACCTAGAGAGTCTGAAAATCAAGAGTTTCAAGACAGTAGAATGAGAATGGCAGAAATCTTCCCTTTTGGGGCCATAATCAGGAAAAAGACAGAAAAAATGTAAAAAATAACAAATACGCACTTAGACTTGAAGGAGCCTCTTTGGTCCCAAGTGTGTCCAGTATCTCCATAGGAAGCAGCAGATGAGAGGCCTCAGGGCAAGCTGGAAAGTGTTTGTGTTTTTTCTGCTTTAGGGATGTGTATGTGGAAAATGCACAATCTCTTCAAATACATATGGACCATTTATGAGCACTGACTGCACACTAGGCTCCAAATGCCTAGTTACCCCAAAACATGCAAACAAACCCTAACATCAATAACATGCAAAACATGTTTCCTGACCGCAGGAAAGCTGGAAACTAGAAATCAGTAACAAAAATTTCACTATCCTTATACTTCCCTGTACATGTAATAACACATTTCTAATCTTAACTGGCAAAAAATGTAATTTCAGAGCTAGAGAGGAAACATACAATTTAGAATTGAAGAGAAATAAAAACACTACATTGTAAAACCTATGGGTTATACTCAAAAGAATATTTGCAGACTGAAATTCATTTATTAGAATATAAGAAAAATCAAAAATTGACCTAAATTTTCAAATGAAGACTCTAGAGTTGCACTGGCCAGTACAGTTGGCCATTAGCCACGTGTGGCTATTTAAATTAAATTTAGTTTAAATGGAACAAAATTAAAAATTAAATTCCTTAGACCATTAACCACACGTCAAGGGCTCCACAGTCACGTGTGGCTAGTGGTAGACACAGAACGTTTCCACTATGGCTGAAAATTCTATTGCAATTTCGTCTGGTCTAGAAAAAAAGATAAAGAAGAGAGAGGAAAGTAAGAGATAAAAGTAGAATTTAGCATTGCAAAGTACACTGGATTAATAAACCCCAAACCTGGATTCTTAGAAGACCCCCAAATAGAAAAACCTTCAGCAAATACTATCAATAAAAAAAGAAAAAAGGCACGATAAACCAAAGGAAGGGAAAGGGAAATACAATTACAAACACAAAAGAGATTTAAATACTAGAATACTATTAATAACTTTATGCCAATAGAATTGAAAAGCTAGATTAAAAGTTTTTTGATAAGAATAAAAATTACCAGTACTGTTCTCTCCTTCCAAAGAAACTATAAATATACTGTACCAGTAACAATGAAAGGAATTGAGATTAGAGTTAGACCCACCCTGCAAAGACACTTGGTTGATATCATTTATGGATAAATTCTACCCAATATTCAAGAATGGATAATGTTCATCGTATGCAAACAGTTCTCTAGAGTATATAGAATGTATGGGAGACTATTTAACTCATTTTATCCTATTAGTGTGCCTAACTTGGTTAGGATAACACAGAAAAAGATAATTATGGATAAGTTATGATCATTGATGTAAAAATTCTAAACAAAAATATTTTCACATTGACATAAGAAGTTTGAGGCAGGCATGGTGGCTCATAACTGTAATCCCAGGTACTTGAGAGGTTGAGGTGGGAGTATCATCTGAGAAGTTCAAAGCCAGCCTGGGTGACATAGTGAGCCCTCATCTCTCTCTCTAAAAAAAAAAAAAGGAAAGAAAAGAAAAGGAAGAAAGAAAGAAAGAAAGAAAGAAAGAAAGAAAGAAAGAAAGAAAGAAAGAAAAAGAAAGAAGGAATAAGCAGTCTGTTAAAATATGAACACATCACAGTCAAGTAGGGTTTATCCCAGCAGTACACAAATGGTTTAATATTAGAGTATCCGTCAGAGAAATTCATTACATTGACAGATTCAAAGTCAGGGTAATGAATATTGTGCTAAACAGTACAATAAGACAAGAAAAGGAAATGCAGGAAT
>CAUYRT010086557.1:0-11322 GCA_963574885.1 Lepilemur ruficaudatus | reverse complement strand
GCCTCCCAGAGTGCTAGGATTACAGGCGTGAGCCACTATGCTCGGCCGGGAAAAGTACCAATTGTGAAATAGTGACCTACTTCAGAGCTAAGCATAGGTACAGCTATCCCTATTCTGAAACAGTGAAGAATAAACTTGGTGAGTTGAAGGAAGATCAAAAAGACCAGTGAGCATGCGGCACAAGGGTGAGGAAAATGGCAAGAGATTGAAACTGGAGAGGTAAGTAGCAGCCAGACCAGGTAGAGCTTTGAAAACCAAAGCAGGGAATCTGGATTTTATTCTAAGTATACTTACAAATATTTGGGTTTTAAGCAGGAAATTGCATGATATTATTTATTCTCCCTTGAGACGTTCTCCTGTTTTCTCAGATTAACAAATTCATGGTACTCTTTAAAGGTCCAGCTCAAATGTCACACTCACTGGACAGCCTTCTGTCATGTTTGGTGATTTGGGTGGTACTATTTAACCAGCTTTTCTAGGGATGACTTCTTCCCTTTGGTTCCGATCCAAAGATGAGTGTTAGACACCTTCTGATGCTCAAATAGTTTATTCTGGCAGAGCTCTCATAAAACACATATTGGGAGGAAGCTGGTGGCATAGGCCAGATTCGGTCAGGAAGTCAGATGACCAACGGACTGGGAGAGTCTTCATCCAAAGATCACTGTCAGAGTTGGGGGATCCTTCCCCCTTTCTTATACCTGTATTAGTTCAGGCTCAGTTACCAGGTGTCCTTTCATAAAAGGAGTTTTAAGCTATTTGTGTAAGGGTAAGCTTTGTTATAAAGGTTCATGAAAGTTGCATCTGTGCTGAAGTGGCCTTATCTCTGGAAATCCCTGGGACAGGGTTGAAAATCTCAAGGACCAGGTTTTATCATGTTGCTAAGTGACATGTATTATCAGTCTTTCCAGAGGCTTGAGTGGGCCTTATGGTGATCATTAATCTTATGGCCATGATATGTCTCATAGTATAGTACACCTTCCTTAACTTTGCTAGTACTGTCTCTCTCTTTGGTTATTCCATTTGTACATTCCTCAACTATAGTACATGCTTCTACTATGGTACATTTCTCTCCTTTAATACATATCACTTGTGTTCCAACTCATCTTTTCTACTAAACTGTTCACTCCTTAAGGGCAGGGACTGTGTTTTATTTATCCTCCTATATGCACAGTTCATATTGCAGTGCACAGCACATAGTAATGTTATGTAAATGATTACTGAATGAATGAATAGAAATTTGAATTATCCTTAAATTCATGCTTCTGGTCTTAACTTTTCTGTGGAATTTCAGCCTCTTATTTTCAAATGCCTTTTGGTATTTTCAATTGACTATCTAGTTTTTCTTCCATTTCAACTTCACATACTTATTATCTCTAACTTTTCCATTTTTATTAGTAATACCAACTTTTTCGTTTTCTTGGTCAGAAATTTAGAGTATTTTAATTTATCTCCAATTCTGGGGATTTTCTTGTAAAGTTTGGAATAAAAACGAAGAGGCCGAATGTGCTCAACAAAGGCTATGTTTTATTTACAGAGCGCTCCCGGGCAAGGTTCAAGGGTCTGGAGGAAAGGGGCCCGAGAAGTCGCGCCCAGTAGACCTGGGAGGTGGGTTATATAGGAGCCGTCTTGGCGGAGCCAATCCAGAGTGACAGCTGGGCCGGATCTCCACTTCAAAACAGGTAGCGGCCCCAGCCGGTGGTTCCTCCTTGAGGAAGCGCCGGTCGGTCGGAACCACGCGGCAGAGTTCAGGATGTGGGGATGGGGGATGTGCAAGCCCCCAGGAGGATTCCGCCCTCCAGCCTTACATTTCTTTACTCTCTTTTATTGATTCTAGTCCTGGTTTAGATCTTTATCACCTAATTTCTGGAAAAATGCCACAAACTTTTGGCTGGCTAGAGAGTCATTTTGGCTCAAATTTCTTCCCTCCTCAAATCCATACTGCATATCTCTGCAAGATCATTGTCAATGAAATATCATTTTATTCATGAATTCATGCATTGTTCCATTTTTCAAGTATTTTTGCACACTGTATGTATGACATGCCCTTCTCCTGTGTAAAACCTTACTTAATGCTCACATAAACTAAATGAGATAGTATTTTTATCTTTATTTTACAGATAAAGAAATTGAGATTTAGGTATGTTAGGTTACCTGCTCAAGGTCATGGTTTACCAACAATTAAATGGTAGAGCTGACATTTGAACACAGGTTTGTTTAGCTGGAAGCTCTGAGCTCTGCTTCATCACTAAATTAGTAATATCTCATTTAAATTCCTGCTTCATTTTGAGGATTTCCATGATACAGCCCACCAGTCCTAATTAACTTATCATTGCTGCTGCACTTGGATTTTCTACTCCATATTTCAAATATCTTTCTAGTTATCTCCTGGGCATTAACCTTTTTTTACTTCAATTAGATTGTAAGCTCCCTAAATAACCGGAGACAATGTATTACACTTGTCTTGAATTTCTATGAAGGTCTACTATGTATAGTACACAATAACTTCTCAGTGAGTAATTTATGAAATCTTTGGAGCATACATGTGCTTAACAAATGGTACCCATGATTATCAAATTGAAGATCTAATAGGAAACCAGAGAATTCTGATCTCTTTCTCTGTCCTAAGAACTTTTTTCTTGTCCTCTTTAAAATTCAGACTAATGGTTTCTCAGGTTAAGTTAGTACATTTTAGTCTCACTCCACCCTTTGTATGACGCAGTGTCAGCTAAGATACAGACATTATAGTAACATCAACAAGCAGCGAAATTCCATCCACCATTACTACCCTATTTTGGGAGTACTTTCGGGAAAGAAAAATGGAATAGTTGTAGTTATTTTTTTTTGAAATGAGTGGTCAATGTGCTTTCTATCTATCTATAGATCGATAGCTCTAACTTCATTTAACTTTAATGAAGTTACTAGAAGTGTCTTTTCAAGACTTCCTGGCTCCAGTCCCTGAGGTACAGAACCTCGCAATCTTCAGGCATCTCCCCTGTTTTATAACCCCTGCTTCACATCGGCGCTTCGAGCAGCATTGGCTTAGATCCAGCGATAAGGAAGTCTGGCTTTCTGGCTTTGCGTGTAGAGACACGGTTCAGACAACGCAGGGGAAACCACGGCCTTAGGGCCTCCTCTGTCCTGATTTCCAAAGTTCCTGGGGGTCCGTCCCCGTCCCGCGTGAGCGCCGTCGCGCCACATACGTCACACGCTCTCCCGGAAGCGCCGCCGAGTAAGCGGCGGGGGCGTGTCTCCGGATCCCTCCTCGTGTGGTTACCTGAGAAACGCGGAAAGTTGGGCCGGGGTACCGCTGCATCGGCTGCGGAGTGGTTTTTTTATTCCCCGACAAGAAAGCCGAGCGTGTCGGAGGACCTAGACCCCGAGACCGACTCGGTCTCTGGCGCGGCGCGATGGAGGTAGTGGAGGCCGCCGCCGCTCAGCTGGAAACTCTGAAATTCAATGGTACCGGCCTTGGGGTTGGCGAAGATCCAGCGGTGCTGTGTCCGGGCTCTGCTCCTGCGCCTGGGCCCCGGCCACCGCTGCAGTTGTGTGAAGGGTCCCCGGACCCTGGGCCGGTCGTGGAGGCTAACCCTGCCGGGGAGCAGCCACTGCAGCCTGCTCTGAGCGCTACCGCGGGCGGCACCCCTGCGCCGCAGCAGCCGCAGACACAGCCGCCGCTCTGCGGGGACTGCGTCACCGGCCCGGGCGCCGCAGAGCCGGTGCTTACCCCGGGCTCCTTGGAGACCTCGGACTCGGATTCCGACTCGGACAGGTCGGGTGCCTGCGGGCTCCGGAGCAGTGGGGGGAACCGGGGCCTGGGAACCCAGGGTTGCTCGCGTGGGTCCTGGAGGATAGGGAGGTTGCTGGTGGTCAGGGCACACGTGTTGACGTGTAGATGGGACCGCTCATTACCTGCCCTTCGTTGCAGATAGTTTTGTGAATATGAACTTACTTATCAGTTCTCGCTTTCCTAAATTTGGTATTGCGAAAGGTTCTACGTATGCATCGTATCATTTTTAGTTAGACTATAGAAAAACCTGAGGATCTTAGATTATTTGCTTAATTACTGTTGATATGTGTACCTTTATGATTATAACTTGAGTTTTGTGTCAGGTCTGAATTTCTTTCATTAAGCTTAGTGTGTGGTCTTGTTTTTTGAACCAGTTTAATTGAGGATCAGGAAAAGAATTATTTTGTGTGTTTTAAGGTTGGTTCTTAACTATGTTAATTTGTAAACATGTGAAAAACACGTGTTCATGAACTTAGCAGTGTTTAGTATTATTTATACTCTGCATATGTTTTATGAGAGCCTTTTCTTCCCTTGTGTCTTTTAAATTTGAAACCTCTGGCAGGAGAGAACTACAGCATGTGAAATGTTACTAAGCTTTACTGAACATTGTCTACCAAATATTTGAGTGTTATGAGAAGTACTGAACAGGTGAACAAAAATAGACAACACTGGGAGGAGATGAGAGTTTTTTCAGGGAAGTCATCAGCTGAGAGTGGGAGTGGAGAAGGATGAGTAGAGAGTGAGGAAGAAGGTATGGATTAGACTGGGGGAGGGGAGTGAGCCAACTATAAACAAGGTAGGATTTCTTGGCATTATTAAGATTGTAGCATAATCATCTTGTGCGATTTCAGAGTTCATTTCACTAGGAAAGTGAAATAAGTGGTGGATGATTTGGCGCAATTTTTGAAAGCAGACAGGATATGGCGTCAGAATAGTGTGGACAACTTGGTGTCAGGACACTACTTCTGAACCTTTGTGAGTGATGGCAGAAAGTACCAAATATTTGAAAAAATGTAAAGAGTTACAACTTTTTGCTTGTATTAGCTAGGCAATGTTTTGATACATATATGTGGTCTTTGTTTTCAAGCTATTGACAATCCAGCTGGGAAGACATGATTTTCAAGGAAGTATAGTACCAGCTACTCTAGTAGGCTGTTTGAAAAAAGTGTTGTGGGAACTAGGGAAGAAAATAAAATCTACTTTTGGTGGATAGGGTGTGGCTTCAGAGGACTAGTATATAAAAAGTAGAAAGAATGGTATAAACCCATATAGCTACCACCTTGATTTAACACTTATTAACATTTTACAACTATTGATTTCATATATATATGTTAATTGAACTGTTTTAAATTTATAGGCATGATGATATAATACTTTATCTTTAAATATTTCAGCATGCATTCTCAACAAGAATCTTCTCTTACGTAAACAATACAGTTGTCACACATAAAATTAATTAATAATTCCCTTATATCTAATGTCTGGTTATAATTTAAAAATAAATAAAAAACAAGAGCATGAACTGATTTAGGATGGAAGGTCCTGAGAAGATGAAAGTAATAGCAGTGGAATGAAGGCATGATTGTTGTGAGGAGAGGCTAGTATTGGCATCAAAGTTACGCAACTGGTACAGAAAAGCTGGTCAGAAATGAGGGCCTAAAATAGGGTCATAGTTGAAATAGGTAAGAGTGGAAATGAGATGAAGAGGTGAAATAGGACTCATGTTTACCAGCCTGAAAATAGGACTTTATCATTATTGTGAAAATGGAATAGCTCAAAATGATTCCAGGATTTCAACCTATAGTGACTGGATTGAAAACAAAACAATGAAATAAAATAGAAACTCAAGGAGAGAAGCAGATTCAGTTAGGAGAATGCACTTTTTTCTTCTTGTTTTTAAGTTGTTGCCAGTGTGATATGTATAGGTCATTCATACAGAAGTGGCCAGTATGTAGTCAGGGATGGGGGTGGAGATTAGAGATGTCAAGTCTGAAGATTAAGAAGTTTACCTGCACATGGGTAATGATTGAAATCATTGGAGTGGATAAGGTTATCCATGCAAACAGTACAGAGAGAGGAGAGAAAGTAACTGAGAGTGGAACTTTCAAAAATAGCACATAAAAAGGTTTGGAAGGAGGAGCCAGCAAACAAAACTTAAACTGAGCTGAGGGTTACTAGTAACAGAAATTTCTGTGAAAGTCAGGGTTCAAAGGAGTTTTCACAGAGTAGGGTGGTCAGCATGCTTAGTAACTTTGAGGAGTTAGCAAGTTGCCTGAGACAGGAGAAATGCTTTATTGGCAATTAAGTGATTTGGTTGTTGGTGACTAAGAGAGGTGCCATGCCCAGAGCTCCCTTTTGTCAGTGATTTGTCACATGCTTAGTTATACTCAGACAGACGTATGATATATGAGACTATTGTATTAAGAGGATCTGGCTTATAGCAGGAATTTTATAAATGTCGTTGGTGGATTAAAGATTACTTTCCCAATACCACAGCCAGCTTCAAAATGCTAGCTTTTGATTTAGAACAGGAATAGTAAACATGTAGTAAAGTTGATATTTCCTAGTGGAATAATCTTATTTTAAAACCATTATAATTCTGGGCTAAGTTTTTAACTTTTTCTTCCCTACAGTGAAATAGATTCAGATAGTTCAAGCTCATCCTCTTCCTCATCGTCTTCGTCATCATCTTCCTCATCATCTTCCTCTTGTATATCACTTCCTCCAGTGCTGTCAGATGGAGACGATGATTTGCAAGTGGAGAAAGAAAATAAGAGTCTTCCTCTTAAAACAAAAGATGAGTTGCTTCTTAATGTAAGTACTTACATTTGTTAAGTTTAATTTGCATGTTTTAAAATATATTATGGTACTAATATTGATCTCATTTGGCCCATATCGGCTCTGTAAATTTGAAGTCCATGTTCAACTTACTGGGCATACTTTTGCTATGCCTTGACATTATTATGTAAAAGAGGAGCGTTCTGGATAATTTCTAAGGTTGCTTCTGACTTTGACATTTGATAACTGTTTTTGCTGGAGTATTAACCTCAGTTTGGAAATTTCCATTTTTTGTCTTCCCTAGAAGATATTTCTTATGTAGATTGCATCTGTCCTTTTTGGTGGGGGGGGATCTGAAAGTCAGAAAATGTTTCTCAATAGCAATTTGAAAATTTTCTTTTTAATTGATTGATTGCATTTAGAGAAGCAAAAAATGAAATTCAAAGGGTTGAGCCTTTTAGTATTTCTATTTACTTGAAGTTTTGGAGTGTTTTTGTTGCAATTGGAGAAAACTTTATTGTACAGTGGTATTTATTTGCACTTTATAGGTCTGGTTTTCAATTGACTCCTGTGGTGTTATTTTCTCTTAAACCGTAAACTATCTCTAGGAGGATGATGGTAGTCTGGTTGAAACCTATGACCCAAGAGGAAAATCTTCTCAGAATTTCAGAATATAGGATATATTGCCACGTGTTTTGTCCTCCACCTCCCCCATGTACTTTTAATTATTATTAATGCATTTTAAAATTCAGTGATCACTAATCATAATTATTCTATAACACTTAAAATGATGAGATAGTTTAATGCAAAACAATTTAAAAGCTTACAGGTTATCAGTATTTTTTTCCATTTCTGTTTTGATTCTACCAATCTCAATTATTTCTTTTTTTCTGTGCTACTTATAATAAGAAGTTTCCTGTCTCACTTGTGCATTATGTGTTGAAAACCTTTGGATTTGTGTGCAACTTCATCAGTGGTTCTTGTTTTCATGCTACAGATGTGTCAATATCTTAGTGGTCTTTTTACAGAAAGGCTCCCAAATTATAACGGTTTTCTAAAAAGATTAGTAGACTTGTTTGCTCTTATTTGTCTGTATCTTGATCACCTTTCTGCATAAGTTGCCTCTTAGAGTATAAAAACCAAGAAAGAAAAAGACCACAGTACTTTTAAAAATATATATTTGTTGTTGTCTTATTTATCTTACTAGATCTGGAATTCTTACTTTGGTAATACCTTAAAATTTAATGCAAAAATCTCAGCATATTTGTTTAGGTACTTTTCTGGATAGAGTACCCATATTTTCATAGATCAAAAGGATCTGTGGCACAAAGAGACCAGGAACCATGTTCTTTGAGGACTAAGTTCATATCTGACCTTTTAGATCTCATAGTGCTCAACAGAGTGCTTTACAGATAATGGGTTCTGAGTCGGAAGTAATATGAGATTATAGAATAAGTATGTGAATAGGTATTTTATATTTATTGATTCTTTTAAGAAATTATTATAGCACACCAGCCATATGCCAGGTGCTATAAATAAGACCAATCCAGTTTCTGCTCTCATAGGGTCTCTCTAGTAAAGGGAGACAGGCAGTAAATAAAGCAAATACATTTAATTGCTAAAAGTGCTATTGAATTATGTGAATGTATGTTTGGCTCATCAGAAAATTCCACTTTACTGGGAAATAATATTGTCAAGCTTTTAAAACTTGGAAGTGTGGGCTGGTCTATTCTTTTTGTGACAGTTTTAAGAGATCTTTGGGAAGGATGGAAGAGGCAATTATAGTCTTTATTTTTTCATTTTGGATTCTTAATTAGCTGTTCACTTCATTTTATATTTATAAGATTAGGAAGGAAACTCCTTAGAAGTTCCTAGTTCTTCAGACCACTCTTTTGCTAGAGATAGGTAAAGGAATGGTGAATTCCCTGGTCTGCCCTGAATCTCTGACTTAGGGCTCTGAATTTATTAGGACTCCTACAGGGTTTCAACTCTGAAGTTCAAGGGAAAAGAAAGGCTTAGTCCTGAATACCAAGGATGGTAGAGTCACAAGTACTCAGTATCTTTTGAACTCTGCTTCTTTCTCCATTGCTCAGTAGGGCTGCAGTTTGGCCACTGATACTCTTATATGAAAGTCCCATGACTTTTGACTTGTACTGGCTTACCCGGGGCCTAGTTCACAGCCTTGAACAAATCATTGATGCCAGTGGAATGGGTATTTGGATTGCTTGGGCATG
Organism: Lepilemur ruficaudatus; assembly: GCA_963574885.1. NCBI lineage: Eukaryota > Metazoa > Chordata > Mammalia > Primates > Lepilemuridae > Lepilemur > Lepilemur ruficaudatus. The sequence continues at coordinate 2,523 of CAUYRT010086557.1, read as the reverse complement.
AGTCACATAGTCACTCCTGTTTGTGTGGGCATGTGTAGGAGAGAGTGTGAGGAGAGCATGTGTAGGAAAGTGAACACTTAAAAAGAGCACATGGGCTAGTGTGAGAGGGTGGGAATGTATCAGAGACAGTTGGCAGAAAGGGAGTGTGAATGTGTGTTTACCATGAGGAGGCTGGGTGGTTGCATGTGGTATCAGCTCTGTATAAACCATGTGGACTGGGTTCTGGTTCGCAGGAAAGGGAGGCTTGTATGCATTCCAGAAGGGGATACTGTGTAAATAGCAATAATTGTTGTATTCTACAGAGGGAAAGAAGGAAATATTTGGAAGTAGTTATCATGTATCTTTTACCTTCAGCTTCCTCATGAACTGACTAATTAGTGTTACATTTCTTTGCTCACTTTTGGGACAGGTGTAAGCTAAGTAGCTTAGATTCCCCCCCTCCCCCCCCGGGGAAAATGACAATCCAGTCCTCCTGGAAAGTGTCCCTTCTTTTGTTGAAACTAGTTCTAGTGGTGTGGTATGGCCATTTTACTCAGGACTCCTCATATATCACTTGGACTCTTAGGCAGTAAGGGTTGTATATCTTAGCTCGATGGAGCTGGTAGCTCAATGTGTTCTATTAATTTAATTACTTAGTGAATTTGGCAGAAAATTAATGAACTATTCTATCCATATTGTCTTTGCTAAAAGTTATACATAAATTAAAATCTACCAAATAGTTAAAACCAATTTTAGATTTTGTGCTGGACCTGCAGGGATCTGTAGGACACAGACATGCCCAGTTTAACCTAGTTTTTTGTCCAGCCTCTTTCTAAACTGTGTCATCTTCTAGGCAGCTTCTTATTGTCATTCAGGCTTGCTGAGCTTAATTTTTACCTCCATTTAGTCTGCTCCTCAAGCAGGATATTGCCTCTCTGGGTCTATATGTTTAAATCTTTTCCATTATGGAAAGTTAGATCCTGGTGATCTAACTACTAACTATGCAGATCTTTAGTTATAGGTATATGGGAGCCACAGTGAGGTAACTTTGTGATTGCTCTTTTAAAATTAAACCTTAGAAAGATGCAAGTTTTTTTAAATTGGGTTATAACCAAATCTTGTCATCCTAAGAAGATTTGGTTGTAACCTAATTTTTTTTTTTTTTTCAGTTGGGGTGAGGTGAGGGGGAAGAGGGAAAAAAAGAGGGATTTGTAAGCAAAAGGGGCATTGAAAAAGGAGGGTCTTAATTGTCTCTCTTCATAATGTCACAATTATATATTAAATTTAACCAAGTAGAATTATTCTTTTAAATATAAACCCTTCTTTAATGCTGAGAAGATTTATATACAGCCTACACAGTAACTGTAAAGCAGCATACATTTTATAGCTTTGTAACTATGTTAAACCACATAAGATTTATTCAGTGTTTCAGTGAATTGCAAAACTAGGTTCTTTTTTTCTTTTATATTGAAGTATACTTTACATATCATGCCTTTATTCCATTTTAAGTGTATGATTAAATGATTATTAGTGAATTTACCAAGATGTACAGTTAATCACATAAATCAGTTTTAGAGGATTTCCTATTGAGAGAGGTCTTCCTATTGAGACCCCTAATTCCCTTCCCCAACTACTTTTCAAGCATGCCCCTCCCCTCCACAGTGCCCACCACATCGCTCAGACATGGGTTTACTCCCTTCCCCCTGAATCCCTAGTGAATACCACCACCATTTGAGCACCATAGTGTTAGTCAGTACATGTGGGGTCTATTCTTCCAGTCTTGTGTCGCCTCACTTTGAATAATGGGCTTAAGCTTAATCCAGGATAATGTAAGCGGTGTTTGCTCACTGTCGTTTCTTAAAATTGAGTAATATTCTATTGTAAACATATACCAAATTTTAATAATCCACTCATGAATTGATGGACACTTGGGTTGTTTCCATGACCTAGCAATAGTGAATTGTGCTGCCATAAACATTCGTGTGCAGATGTCTTTCTAATAGATGTCTTATGCTCGTTTGGGTAGATGCCCAATAATGCTATTGCTGGATCAAACGGTAATTCTATTTTTAGCTCTTTGAGGAATCTCCAAATTCTTTTCTACAGAGGTTGCACTAATTTGCAGTCCCACTAGCAATGTAAGAGTGTTCCTGTCTCTCCACATCCTCGCCAGCATTTATTGTTTTGGGATTTTTTGATAGAGGCCAATCTCACTGGGGTTAGGTGGTATCTCATTGTGGTTTTGATTTGCATTTCCCTAATGATTAGAGATGGTAAACATTTTTTTATGTGTTTGCTGGCCATTATTCTGTCTTTGGAAAAGTTTCTGTTCATCTCCTTTGCCCATTTATAAATGGGGTTGTTTGATTTTTTCTTGTTGATTCTTTTGAGTTCTAGGTAGATTTTTGTTATCAGACCTTTGTTGGAGGTGTAAAGAGCAAATATTTTCTCCCATTCTGTAGGTTGTCTATTTGCTCTACTGATAGTTTCTTTGGCTGTGCAGAAGCTTTTTAATTTGATCAGATCCCATTTGTTTATTTTTGT
>CAUYRT010086552.1:0-61299 GCA_963574885.1 Lepilemur ruficaudatus | reverse complement strand
ATATTCTAAAATAAAAGCATTAGAGAGATATGTGTATTTCTCGGTATAATAAATCTTTTGTTACAGCTTGCTTTATCTACCAATCCATGTCTGAGTCTGACAATTGAATTGCAGCTGCTATTTCATGCCTAACTTTGGCTGTTTTCCTCTGAGTAATAAAACAATCTTTTTTTTTTTTTTTGTATAAGTGATGGGATTTAATACTTTAGTCAGGATGGGTTCATTGAATATTCATATTTTGCTTATATTATGCAGCAGCCACATGGGAAGTTGTAGTAGGATTTCACCAGCAGAAAATAGTAGCTCTGATGAGAAGGCTGTTATGTGTGGGTGTTTAAAACTTATGAATATGAGATTAAACAAAGAAAATTTCATTTTAATAATGATTCATGCAAAATGGAAACAGGTGATTTTGAGTAGATGGCTAAAAATATTATAAAGCAACTTTATTGAAAGAAAATTAAAGCATTTAAAGCCCTGACTTATTTTTAGCTTTAAACAGTTTCTTTGAAAATCGGAGACAAGTTTTTTTGAGGGGAGAGGAGTTAAATTATACAACTGAACGTCTTAGAAAAATCATTCCTTTCATTGTTCTCTGTTGCCTTTTCTCTCCCTATGATGTTCCCATTTCTTTACTTCTTTCTGTTCTGTCCTTTCCTCCCATCTCTCATTAGCCTCTCTGGAACCAGCACTTCCAGGTCTTCATCTAAACTCACCTTTATTGTTTCATTCTATCCTCTTCCCTGCCAGGAAAAGTGCATCAGAATGAAACTGGCAAGATCATTTGACAGCTTGTCTTTACCACTCTGCTGCCAAATGAGGGAGAATGGATATTTACATAAGCCATTTCCACAAGCTGCTTTTAAACTATGGGCCAAGTTTCTTTTAAAACAATAATTAATATTTCTTAATTGACTATCTGGCAAAGTGCACTGGACTAATCCAACCTACAAATGAGTGGGATTTCCCTAGATTTGGGAAGTGTACAACTGAGGCTTCATTTTGATATTAGGAAGTGGGTTTTTATTGTTAGATTTTGTTTACACCAATCACAGAGTATGGGACTTACTGTATTGGGTTAAATCATACGACATTGCCATTTTTATGTCAAAAATTATCAAATACCAGCAATGTCACATGGTTCAACATGATAAATGCTCAATAAATATTTGTTGATTAAAATTGAATAGACTATAGAAATCATTCTATAAAAGATTGGTAGTAGATAGGAAGTGCCGACATACATTAAACTCATTAAACTTATAATGATCAACAAAATAAACCCATTAAAACCAAAGAAATTCTCAATTAACATAGGAGGTTCCAACAAGAAAGTAAATGGACACATAAATAAGCTCAAAGTTCTCCACATTTAAAATGATTTTGCTATAAATTTAAACCTTAGCTTTCTATGAAAATAATAATGACAGCACAATACCAATATTTATTTAGCATTTATTATGTGCCAAACTTGGTGTTAAGTGCTTTATATACACTTTGCATTCAATCCCTAACACAGACATATTTGGATAATTATTTCCAGCTTACAGATGAAATCAAGTTAAAACAAATTTTTATCATCTTTGAGGAACAGCCCAGGATCTTAGAGACATACTAAACTAAAAAAAAGTCTTTACAATGGCCTTAATGTTACTTAAGTAAACGTAGCAATCTTTTATAAGGATATTCTTTTAATACCCCTTGGCCTTGAGCAAAGATACCCATGCATACGAATCATCTGGGGACTTTCCACCCACCCAAAATTCAGACCCTATGGTTCCCTTGCTCCTCAAAAGTGTGGGCTTTATGATCGCATTATTGATATAGCCTAGGAGCTTATTAGAGAAACAGGGTCTTAGGCCTCCCCCCAGAAGAAATCAGAACTGCATTTTAACAAGATCCCCAGGTGATTTGTATGCATGTCAAAGTGGAGAAGTGTTGCTTTATGAGTAAAGTAGGTTCCATGTGTCTGGGTTTTAAACAGACTCCCAAAGTGATTCTGATGTAGGTGATCAATGGTAAGATCACACTTTATAAAACATTGTCCCAGGACATGATACCAATATGTAATGCACTGAAGGCAAAACTGCAAGTGATTTGAGAAACTAAGGGGTTACAGAGTCAAGACAATATAAGATATGTGTGTAAAGCAGTCTGTGTTCTGATGCTCTGGCTAGATCCAAAAATAAAACCTAGGGTACTGGCAGGGCTTCACCTACTTTTCTGTCCCAACAGGCAGGGGAAAATGTATCCTTTATGTTAATGGAGTAGCAGAATGGCCCACTTCAGACATCAAATTCCTAGAAGATAAAACTATAGCTAAAAAAAAAAAAAACTGAAAACTGTGTGAACTCAGCATGGATTCTCTTAATATATTTGTGTTTAGTTTTTTATTTTTTGTTTTTATATTTATTTATTTGTGTATTTACTTATTTATATAGACAGCGTCTTGCTCTATCACCAAGGCTAGAGTGCAGTGGAATCATCATAGCTCACTGCAACCTCAAACTCCTGGGCTCAAGTGATTCTCCTGCCTCAGCCTCCCAAGTAGCTGGGACTACAGGCACATGCTACCATGCCTAGTTAATTTTTTAAAATTTTTTTGTAAAAAAAAAATACAGGGTCTTGATAGGTTGCCCAGGCTGGTCTCAAACTCCTGGCCTCAAGCAATCCTCCTGCCTCAGCCTCCCAAAGTGCTGGGATTGAGCCATTGCACCCTGCGAGTGTTTAATTTTCAAAAAAATGATTTAAATTATTTACCACTGGGCTAAAGTAGATAATCTATCAATATTTTGTGCCTGCAAGGACCCTAGTGTATACTCTTACTCATACCCAGGGTATATGGTCTGCTGGTAAATTCACTTCTACTTATGGGAACTTGGGTGCACTTGGAAGTGCAGTGCTAGATAACAGGGTGGGTTCATATGTAATAGGGACCCCAACCATGAAGCACTCCAAATTTCTCACAACTTGTCCCTGACGAATGGGAGTGTGGCAGGAGAGAGGCAGGCTTCAGGGGGCAAAGTGCCGCCTTCTGTTGTATAGTTAAGAAAACACACAGCGGCCGGGCGCAGTGGCTCACATCTATAATCCTAGCACTCTGGAAGGCCGAGGCGGGTGGATCGCTCAAGGTCAGGAGTTTGAAACCAGCCTGAGCAAGAGTGAGACCCCCGTCTCTACTAAAAATAGAAAGAAATTAATTGGCCAACTAAAAAAGTATATAGAAAAAATTAGCCGGGCATGGTGGTGCATGCCTGTAGTCCCAGCTACTCGGGAGGCTGAGGCAGGAGGATGGCTTGAGCCCAGGAGTTTGAGGTTGCTGTGAGCTAAGCTGATGCCATGGCACTCTAACCCAGGCAACAGAGTGAGACTCTGTCTCAAGAAAAAAAAAAAAAAAAAGAAAACACAAAGCTACCACAAGGTGGAGCAAAATCACAGAGAATTGGTGTATGAACTAGAATCAGGGTTGCCTGTCTCCCAAGCTTGCATCACCCTAGTTTTTTGGATTTTAAGTCACAGGCATTCTCCATATCTCACTTTGTGAGGTGAAGTGGGCTCTTCTTAAATATGAGGAAAGATAAGGAGAATCTGAAAAAATAAAACTATTCTTATGAAAAGAATAATTGATTTGTCCATTATACTGAATGGCTGGATCAGAAAAGAGATCCATCAACAGAAAACCATGAAGGAGTCACACATTTTACTGTATTTGAACCTGCTTCACGAGTTGAAAGGAATCATAAGTTCATAGGAAGCAGAGTGGAAAATTGGAAAGGGCACCTTTGGAGGCAGGCGGAAATGGACTGGAAGTCTGGCCCCGCCAGGCCAGACATTTGCTGAACTTTCTGAACCTCCAGATTCTCACCTGTAAAATGAGGAATGGTATCTACCTTGTAGGATTCTTGTGAGGATGCATGTAAAATGCTTACCTTAGTGGGTACTATCCAATCTTCAACAATAAAATGGTGGCTTACTAATATCAAGGCATTAATATTCAACACATTTTTATTGACTGTTTATCAGACACCAAGATGAAATTAAAAATAATTAAGATTATCTCTGATTTTTAGATAGTTTTCTCTCAAGGAAAATTAAAACAGATAATAATAAAGATAACTAACATTCACTGAGTATGTACAATGGCTTGTAAGCCTTTTTAAGGGATTATCTTAGTAAGTGCTTATAACATCCCCAGGAGCTAGGCATTAACCCATTTTACACATGAGGAAACTGAGGTCTAAAGAGGTGCAGTAATTTTTACCAGATCCCTCAGGAAGCAACAGAGCCAGGATTCACCTCTGGGGTTTGTTTGCACCACATTGCTTCATATCTAGAGTCAGCCAACAATTATTTCTAGGGGCTGTAATCTCTGCTGCCAAGTTGTACTTCCCAGGTGCACATATGCAATAAATCCCAATAGCACCATGCATATGAATCACATTTAGATTTGAATGAATCCCATTTAAACTTGACTATGATTGTCACCTAAGTGGGCTGCCTGTCTCTGGTTTCTCACTTTCCTCATGGGTACACCAGCCTTCCACTCTGCCAACAGTTATCTTTATAAAACACAAATCTGATCATGACACTTCTCTACTTAAAAGGCTCCCTTCTGTCTGTAGAACCGTGTCCAAGAGCTCAGCATGGCACAGGAGGCCTCTCCCAGCTGGCCCTGACTTTCCTTTCCAGCCTCTGCTTTGGACTTTCTGGCTTGGCACCTCTTCACCATACCTTCTTACGTAAGACGTGAAATTACACATGGAATTAGGGCAGCCAGGGGTGCCATAGTATAACCTCTCTGGGTGGTGAGATGAAAAAAAACTTATGAAAATTTTTTGATATTTCTACTTTACCTTCTATTTTATTGTTATAAAGTAAAAAAACTTGCTAAAAATTAAAATTTAAAAAAGCTGTGCAATTAGAAACAATATCCACACACTAACAGTTGACACATGTATATACGTATATTACAATTTTTAAAAATTATCTTTCACCATCTATCAGGGATCTGGTACTTTAGTGGAAGATATCTTGTAACGCTATTTGCAATACCCCCAGGGTATGATGCTCCTCCTTTTCCCTGAAATGCATCCCTTTCCCTCCCTAAGGTAGTCAGCTACTTATTATTCATCCTTTAAATCCAGTTCAAATACCACTCCTCTGCAAACTGTTACTCCCCAAAGCTCTTATGCAGTATGTTTTCCCTCCTCAGGTCTCCCAAGGCAGGGAGTATTTCTCTCACTTACAGCATTATTGTATTGTCTGTAATTATCTATTTATACAACAGTAGACTGTGAGATCCTTTAGGGCAGGGTCCTAATCTCCGAATCCTTAGTTTTTGGGTTGGTAGTTGGCCCATAGTCAAAACCAAAAAGTTGATCACCGGAACGTGAATGCATGATCTAAGTCTAAAAGTCCCTACTTTCTTTAGATCTTGGAGGGAAAATATTTTGATACTGGACATGCCTTTGGACACATGATTTTTGTAAATCAGGCCTATAATATTTGAGAAATGATTTGAAAGAAGCCAGGAAATATCCCAAGCGGTCAACTTGTCTGTCAAAAAGCTAGGGAAGATGGATTTAAAGTACTTAACCAAAATAACATGTGAACCATGGGGAAGATGACAAGGTAAAGTCTTCATCGTATTGTTCATGAAGAGGCTAGATGCGACAGATCTTGTCCAAGGTGCATATGGAAAACGTAAGGGGGGCCGGGCACGGTGGCTCACTCCTGTAATCCTAGCACTCTGGGAGGCCGAGGCGGGAGGATTGCTTGAGGTCAGGAGTTCCGAGGCCACCCTTAGCAAAAACCAGATCCTGTCTGTACTAAAAATAGAAAAAATTAGGCGGGCTGGTGAAGTGCGCCTGTAGTCCCAGCTTACTCGGGAGGCTGAGGCAGGAGGATGGCTTGAGCCCAGGAGTTTGAGGCTGCTGTGAGCTAGGCTGAAGCCACAGCACTCTAGCCTGGGCAACAACAGAGGGAGACTCTGTCTCAAAAAAACAAAACAAAACAAACAAAACACACAGGAGTACTAACTGCAATGTGGTAGCCTGTACTGAATCTTGGAACAGAAAAACGACACTGGTGGAAAAACTGGCAAAATCCGAATAATACCTGGAGTTTAGTTAATTAAAAAAAAAAAGCTAGCGCCACGCTCATTGTGACCTGTTCCCACCATCCCAGCTCCTTTCTATGATAGAGAGGACATAGTGTTCAAGATGGGCGTTTTTCTCAGTCTCGATTGAAGAGCTTCGCTCTCCCTCTTCGATTTTTAGCAGCCAGGTCATTCACAATTCAGTTTTCCTACTGGGGTCCAACATCTTGGAGTCACATCCCTTTCTGTCGTGGAGACATCCAACTAGACTGTCCCACTGGATTCTGGAAAAAGCCCCACTAGATCCCCCCTCCCCCTGCCCCGCTCCTCTTCCGAAGACGGTCCCCCGGGTCGTGAAGGCTTTTCCAGCCGCTGGGCGCGAGCCCGGCCAGTGGCGGAGCGGACCCCGGCGGAGACAGGCGCTGCGGGCGCCGCCCACGGCCGCCTGGGCTCGCCGCGCGGGGCCGGGCTGCGGTTGGCCACGAGAGGCATCCATCTTCCCGGACGCGCCCGGCGTTTCCTCACAGAGCAGAGGCGGTGGCGCGGGCGAGGAAGGGCACGAGCGAGAGCGCCGCCGTCCCCTCCCGCCAGCCCTGCCCTGCCCAGCCGAGCCTGGAGCGGCAGCCCCGGCCGCCACCGCCCGCGGATCGCTCGCTCTGCGCCCGCGAGCGCCTGGCCGCTTGCGCACCGACAACTTTGCGGCCGCCGGGGGCGCGGCTCCCCGGGCTCGTGTGCGAGTGTGCATGTCACCAGCCACCTCCGGGGGGCAGCAGCAGAAAGGGGGACGAGGAGAAAGCGGCAGCCTCAGCGCACAGTGGCCGAGAAGGCAGAGGCCCCTCGCGGCGCCGGCCCTGGAGACCTAAACTCCGCTGGGGCTGCGCCCAGGGCGCCTTTGCACGTCGCTGCAGCCACCCTCCTGGCCAGCAGCGGGGACTCGCGTTAGGATTACGATTCCTACAGCCTGCCCGGACTGTAGCAGCAGTGTTTGCGGGCAGAGGAACGGCGCCGTGGCAGCAGCATCCCCAGCCCGGGCGGGACCACTGAGCGCCGGAGCCGGCGGCCGGAGGCAGGAAGGGAGGGTCGCGGCGCCCGAGCTGGGCGCGTCCCCCAGCGCCTGCCCGCCTCAGCCGGCCCTGTCCCGGGCGCCGGGTGCGGGTGTCTAACAATGGTGCGGAGCGCCGGCGCGAGCCCCGCGTCCGCGCAGCGGTCGTAGAGGAAGTGGGCAGCCCCCGGCGAGGTGGGCGGGGAGACGCCCCCAGCCACCCGCTCGCCGGAGTTTGCCTGCGCGTCCGGCCTCTCGGGGCCCTCACCCCCGGGCTCCCCTCTGGATCGACGGCGGCGGCTCAAGCCCGAGAGTATGGTGCCAGCGCCCGGGTTAATCTAGTTCTCTGCTCGCTCCTTCTTTCCTCCTCCTCCTCGTCTTCCTCCTCCTCTTCCTCCTCCTCCTTTCCCTCCTCCCTTCCCTCCTGTCGGTGCTGCCTCAGGGTTCCCGGCGTGTGGGAGTACAACTCTCTGCCTCTCCAAGGAGACCGGTTTGTGACCACTGAACAGAACTTGCCCATTGAAAGTAAACCCGGAACAGCTGGATAATGTCCACCCCGAGCAGATTCAAAAAGGACAAAGAGATCATAGCCGAGTATGAAAGTCAAGTCAAAGGTAAGGATGGGAGCGGCTGCCTGACTCCTTTTGTGTGCCTTCTTGTCATTGTACTCTTGGAGTTGCCTTTCTAACTTGGTGTCTGCGTTGGAGGAAGGTAGTGAGGGACAGCTCGAGCCCTGGCTGAGCTACCCGGGGCTTCTCACAAGCCAGTCCTCAGTTCCAGTCCTGGTCCCGTCAAACCCACAGGGAGCTGGACACCGGGCGACTTCCCCCACTGCCTGTCCACACCTCCAGTAAGGAGAGCACTGGCTTTAACTTAACCACCTTCGGCTGGGCAGTTTACACGGGGAGGCAGCCAGCACAGGTAGATCCTGCCCAGTTACCATCATCATCATCATTATCCTTTTTAAATGATACCATTGTCACAACATAATTTTTTTTATGGAGTCTTTTGTGAAGTCTGAACACCGAGTGGTCTAAAGCCTCGTTGAGTGCAGGCTATTTCAGACATTTGCACTGCTCACTATTAATTTATTAGGGCGAGTCCTCCTTTTATAAAATAGCTCCTCAAAATCCTGGCAGTTAAACCAACAGTGACTAGTGGAATCTGACTCCTCCTTTATAATGGGCCAGAATTCAGTGCCATCTTTCACACCCACATGGGAATATTGCCTTATCATTTGCTGGGAGCCAATTGAATGTAAAATGAAGGTTTGAATATTTGAGAGTAGTTTCAATCCATTTACATTATCAGCTAATGAAGGAAACCTAATTAAGGTTCATCAGTCATTTTTATTTTCCGTGTCTTGTGGTTTAAAAAAACAATTTTTTTTCCAATATAAGTATTTTTTTTTTTGCTGCTGAAGTGTTTAATAAACATATGTTCATCGGGTTTTTTTTTTCCTCCGCTTTTGTGGTCTCTCAGGGGTAGCTTTCAGGACTGAGACAATGGATGGGGTGTTGGGATATCTGCTGTTCTTTGGCATATTCAATGCAAAGTTCATAAAGATTGTTATGTAGACACCTGTGTTTGTCTATTTACAATCATATGAAAGGACTACTGGAAAGGGTATTATGGTACTTGCCTTGGGCAAGACAGGAGCAGGTGAGTGTTCTTTTGTGTGATCAAGTTGTGAAAATGCCTGGAGTCCTGTGAGAGGACCCTTACGGGAATCCTGTGTCACCCGGTGTGAATCCAGACCACATCATGGCCACAGACAGCAAACACAATGTGCTAGCTCAGGGACTTAGTTTTCTTTAGGCTGACCATTATAATGGAGTTAAGCTGAACATTGTTTAGGAAACACAGATTTTTATCTGCCTGGAATTAAGATAATTTATACTTACAGAAACATGTTAAGTTGATGTGGAAGTTATATTAGCAGAGAAGTGATTATTTCATCAGAGCCAGGTAAACTTTCTAATGAGGGTTACCTTTCTTTTCTTAATAAGCCCAACACAGCCTAAAACCTTTCATTCTAAGGCAGTACTCTTGTTCACAACCACCGTTTCTCTGTGCAGTTTTCCACATGGCTCTTTGTGGCAGGTCTTCGATGGGTGGCGGTCTGGGTTTTCTGCTGCCTGGAGCACTAATTGGCAAATGCATTTCCAAGTGCTGGTTTGGTTATCTCTGTTCTGAGGTCATTTGCTCATGATCAAGTCCTTATTTGAAAAATATTCTCTTGATGAATTTCTTCTAGTGTTTGAATTCTGTAGTTATGTGGTTACTTGTGTGCTTGAGTGTATAAGCTCTCTACATTGATTAAAAATCAAATGAAATGTGTTGCAATGTGTCTATCAAATCCAATCCAAGGAAAAATTATGAACGTAGTGAAAATGATTTTTGGAACTAATTCTGTCCCACAGGAAGTGACCTTCTCTCTATTTCCTTCAAACCCTTCTTCCTTACACACACCCAGGAGAACTTAGCCTACTTTAGGACTCTTCACTGTACCTGCCCTGCCCTGTGTCCAGACTTCACCTCCCGCTGCAATATTTGCCCATTCAGTGTCTAACCTAGATCATTACATCTGTAAGCAAATATGGAAATAAGGCAATATGGTGACATTGGATCATGTACACATTAACTACCCTCAAATTCACCTGTACTTCTGGGCAAAATCAAGAAGGCAGTGGGAGAGAAATGACAGGTAAATAGTCATTTACTACATGAGGCCAGCTGTCCTATGCAGGGAGGGTAGGCTCCTTAGTAAGGATAGCCTGGGAGACAAGACTCTGGTTTGCTGTTTACTTCCTGGGTGCCTCTTTAAGGGTGAGCCTCTTATCCTTACTGAGTGCTAGTCCAGTATTTAAAGATACGTGTTTTTGGAACAACCTATTCTTTTAATTCCAGCCAGCTACTTCATCTGATAATATACAGAAGACACTGGTCTGTTCTGTTGCTAAAGGAAAGCCTGGCTGTGTTGGAATCATTAAGACAAAGGTGTGTTCCCAATGAATAAAGACACATATTGGATTCTATAGGTGACTTAGGTATGTGGGTGATTTCAATAGTCATTTTGATTATGTGTAATTTTCTAGCCTTCCAACTTAGAACCTAATACTCTGGAGTATTTTCCTTTCTTACTCTCTCCTATTTTCCCTGATACAATTGCATTTACCCAAGAATTTCTTCGATCTAAGTGAAAGACTTCAGAGATGGGATTTTGCCACTGTGGCTGCTTGCACAGGTTTTGGGAACAGACTTCATGGGGCTATTCTCAACTATGTAAAGAACCAGCCCTGGTGATAATTTGTAATTGTTTGTATAAGTCCATAGATTTATTTAGTTTGCTGTATCATTTTGGCCAAGTCACTTAGCTTCTCTCTGGATTTTGGTTTTCTTAAAGAAGTTTGGATTCTCTCAATCCTAAGGGTCTTTGAATTTAATAGAAGACATCATATCAGTTTATATTAATCACTTTGTAAAATTTTCAAGCTTTTTGAATTTTCTTTTGGCTGCTCTGTTTTGGGGGAATCATCTTTGCTTTCACTTGTTTTTCAAAATAAGTTCACAAACACTATCAATTGAGTTCTTGGAGAATTAAAATGTAACACAATGAAGAATACAGAAAAATAATCAAACCCACATTCAGAGAAATATAACACAGTATTGTAAGACAGAGAAGAATTGGGAATTATACAAGTAGTTAAAGATAGATAGGTTTAAATCGGGGATAAAAAGGAACCCCATGCAGCAATTTAAAAGGAATGTATTAACTAGCAGTAGAGAGACTGAACATTTCATGCCTGTTGGTCAACTTCTCAAAGACTTATAATCAAGGGGAAATCTCTTGTTTGTGTGGGCCATTAAAAAGCAAGCAGGTCTGGAAAAGTATATGAAACTCAAACCAGTGGACTGTGTTATTTGTCAGCATGTCTGACAAAAACGTTAGCAGTGGAAGAGATTGAACAATTGGCCAACAGAAGATTTTGAGATTATCTGGGGATTTTATTTAGTGATCTATGTAATTTTTGTGTTCTGCAGCAAAAATATTGTGGAGCTACACATATGGGAACCAAAAGACTCAAAAGACACATTTTATGAGGTGGAACTTATAGATGAGAGGTTGTGTTTGTTTTTAATAACATGTTGTTAGTTGCTAAGAATTGACAGCTATTATTTGCAGTATTTTCTAGGGATAGCACCATACTTGTCTACATGCAATATGTACAGAAAGTGCCAAGAAAATCTGCTGTTCTTTGACCACTCTGTTGTCTGAAATATAAACAGTACATTTTGGTAGCAGATGGAACATGAAGAAATGCCAATTTTGTTTGATAGAGCCCTACATCATGCCATAGATTTTAATAGAGAAATTATAAGTGCTGCTGTCACTAACCTGGAACCTGAGTCTGTATCCAATGGTCTTTCATCTAATCTGGAATAGAAAGTGACAACAATTTAAATTATGGATTAAAACTTCATAGCTGGGAGGGACTTTAAACATTTCTTGTCCAACCCACCCATTTACATGATGCAAGAAGGTTTAATGACAGAGTTGCATAATTAACTATGACATACTTAGGTCTAGAACCCAGGTCATCTGCTTTTCAGTGGCAGTGATTTACTTTTAGATTCTTCTAAATAGGAGATAGAACACTTATCTATTTAGACTTTACATTCATCGAAGGAATCATAGTTGGACCTGAGAGAGAGAATAGTAAATGTAGTCTGTGAACAGGAGTTAATTAAATTGGTTAACTATAACCAAGTTGGTTTTTTTTTACCAAGATCATTTCAAGGGACCACAATGCCCAGGAGGCAGTTCACATGGGGTGGCCTTTAAGGTCAAGAAAAACAATGTATGTGGTGAATACATACAAGTGTCATTTGCTTGACATTTGGGTGAAGCTAATTGCAGCTACTGCAACAAGCCTTCTTAGGTGCTTGAAAATCTGATGAGTTTCATGAACTTCAAAATATATTAAGGAATGGTTTTGGAGAATTTTTTTTTTTTTCAGAGACAGAGTCTTGCTCTGCTGCCCGGGCTAGAGTGCGTGCTGTGGCGTCAGCCTAGCTCACGGCAACCTCAAACTCCTGGGCTCAAGCGATCCTTCTGCCTCAGCCTCCCGAGTAGCTGGGACTACAGGCATGCGCCACCATGTCCAGCTAATTTTTTGTATATATTTTTAGTTGGCCGATTAATTTCTTTCTATTATTAGTAGAGATGGGGTCTCACTCTTGCTCAGGCTGGTTTCGAACTCCTGACGTCGAGCGATCCGCCCGCCTCGGCCTCCCAGAGTGCTAGGACATTTGTTCTTTTTTTTTAATCTGCTCTTCTTGTCAGTAACCACCGTTTGTTCTTAGATAACTTCAGATGACCTGTGTCTCAAGGAAAAAGACAAACAGCCTAACCAAAGCCAACACAGCATATTTTTGAGCAGGGCCAAGCTCTGGGCCTCTCCATTTCCCATTAGATTCTGAGTCCTTGCTCATCACACTCTGTGGGCTGCTTGGATGAGGTTGTTCTCCAAAGCTGGGTCTGCTAGGGCTCTCCCCAGTAATAAATGCCCAGCCAAAGGGAAAGGTCAAAGCAGGAATGTTGTGTGCTTTGTGAGCAGGGATAAGAAGAGACAGGAAGAGTGCCTTCACTTTGGTTCTGGTTTAACATCATTAACTTGATTTATTAAGAATCAGCTGGAAGTGCTACTATGTCTTAGTTTTCCGTATGTCTCGGCCCTTTCTGGCATCTCACAGTATGCCTCCTATCCTAAGTAGCTACCTTGTCATTAATGCTACCTCTCTGTATTGGCAGAGTGGAAGGGAAAAGGACTGAGTTTGCTCGGTGCCAAGGGTATTCCCTTTGCCTGACTCAATGCAGTGCCAGTGGCCGCGTCTGATGCTGCTGCTGGAGAGATGAGAATTGGGGGTGCACATAACCTCTAGGGCAGAATTGGCCACCATTGGGGTTTATTCTGCAGCTGGCCTTCAGCTTGAGGCTGTGTTTTTCCAAGACTCTCCCTTGGAAAAAAAAAAAGAGAGAGAGAGAGAGAGAGAGAGAGACACATAGCTGGTGTGAGAGCTGATTCTCTTCTGATTAGTCATTGGGGGTTAGGAAGGGTCAGGTTGTGTGACAAGTCAATTAGCAGCCAGCAGTGCCTCGCTCAGCTCCTGCTCTGTAAGAAACAGCATCTTCCTGCTGATTCTGCTCAGACTAACCTGTAGATTTTCTTCCTGCAATTATTTCCTCAATTAGTGACTGTGGTCCTGTTCCATGTGTTTGATCCTGTTACATGTGTTAATTCATTGACTTTTTGGCTTCATTTTATCTGTAATGTTGGAGTTAGTGCAGTCATAGAAACTCGAAGAGTTCTGTGCTTGTTCATCCAGAACTCATTATCCAACTCCCCTGGATGTCCTGCGCTCTGCTTCCGAAATCACTAGGGCAGCAGCTTTCTTCCTCTGATTTTTCTTTGCAGCGGGTGCCTCCCAGGTCAAATGGAATAAAAAAAATGCTAACTGCCTTGCCACCAGCCATGATGGTGATGTACGAATATGGGATAAGAGGGTGAGTAATCTTTTTTCATCTCCCCAGTTGGTCTTTGGTCCTTCTCAGAGGTGTGAAGAGCATGTCATGCATCCCAGGACTTGAGAGTCCAGGGGACCCTGTGCAGCATGGTAAATGGCCTGGCCATTTGAAGCTCATAGTACCAGATTACGTTTGCTTCTCAGTCTAACTGATGTTGAAGGAAGATGGGGAAGTAAAGCTTATGATCAGTGGTTAAGAAAATGAACTTGGCCCGACGTAAGTTAGCACCCCATTTTGCTGCCTTCTAATTATGACACTAGGAAATCCACTGTAACTTCTCTTAGCCTCAGTTTCCTTATTTTCAAATTATCATTATGGTGAGCGTATCATTTAGGTGAAGGCTTGGGGACCAGGTTCTCTTCTAGAATGCTCAGTAGGCTTCTCTCATCCTTAGCTGTTTGCAAAGTGAAAACTAGTTCTAGGGCGGCTACCATCCTGAATACTTCTGACGTAGATCACTGAGCAGGTTACTTATTATGCTCAAATCCCCCTTTAGAAGTCTGGACATCCCACCAGCCTCAAAATAGCCTGCAGATCAATTGTATATTCTCACTGCAGCAGCCCACATACTGATAGGCATGAAAAAGGGGCGGGACCTGGGCTGCAGCTGCAATGCAGAATCTACTGGAAGTTTGGTGTGTTGGCCTCCATGAGGACACAGGGCAGAGGCCTCCCTGCACCTTACTGCTATGCAGTCAACTTCCGTAAGACCCAGGTGTGAATACTGCTTCCTGCTTTGTGAGACGTGAGGCTAGGGATCTCAGCCTTTGCGGGGAAAGCTTGTCCAGGGACGTCCCGGCACTGTTCCTCTTTTCACAGGGCTGTTGCCATACATATGCAAGAGAAGAGAGAATTGAAGAAGACAGTATTGGGGTGGCCAATACTGTCTTCTGGATTGGCTCCAGCACCCACTGGGGAGCAGTGTGCTGGCTGAAGCCTCCTGCATTATTAGGTAGCTCGTAGGTGACAAGGTGATTTCATAGAGCTTGGACGGGTGTAGCTTCTACGTGTTAGTTTTTGTCTTCTATCCCTTTAGTCCAGTCTAGGAATAGCCATTTTTCCCTTCTCTTTATTTCTTAAATTGCTGATTGATTTTATTCTTCTTGTCAGTAGACTAGCGCTTTCTAGACTCCTGATTAGAGACTAGACAACTGATAACTAGTAACACTAACTTCCCTCAGCAAGCCTTCTTATCTATTTTGTTGAAAGAATTTTAGTTTTTTTGTTTGTTTAATATTAATACTTAGGACTTCTGCTCAGTGGGTTATAGAACTTGTTGGTTATATTTTCACTTCTCTGGCACTTTCTAGTGTCAAAGCAGCACTGGTGGCAGCAAGCATCACAAGGTTAAAGAAGTGCAGTGTCAGTAGTAACATTGGATCTTCATCCAAACTCGTGTGTGACTAATAATATTAATGTTTACTAAGTGTTTATTGTGCGCAAGTGTTCTAAGAGCTGTACATATATTGATTAATTTCTCTTTATAACTAGGCTTTAAAGTAGATACTATTATTATCCCTGTTCTACAGGTGAGTAAACTGAGGTACAATTTGCTGCCAGGATTTGAACCTAGGGAGACTGGTTCTGGAGACTCTTAATCTCAGACTAATGCTAATTATAGAAGTAATACATGCTCTTTATAGAAAATGTAAATGAAAAAAGAAAAATCATTCATAATTCTACTGCCCAGAGACAAATGCTAACATTTTGTTGTTTTCTGGATGCTTTTTTTAAACTTGGCTTATTATATTGTATACATAGTTGTGTATGCTTTTTTTCATTTAGCATTATAACAGATGCATTATCCCCATGTTATAAGCTCTTAGTATAATTTTCTGTGGCTGTATCATATTATGTCACATAGCTATAGTATGATTGATTCATTTTAATTATACCTCACTTATTGATTATTTACGTTTCTGGTTTTCTAGTGTTTCAAATAACACCAAGATGAACATTTTTTGTATCTGAACCTTTTTGTGAATTTGGACTATTCCCTTAAGAAAGGAAAATTTTAAGTGTCTATATAAATCTTGCCAAATTCTTCCTCGAAAGGTTGTAGTATTTTGTATGTACTCCAGCAGTGACAAATGTTGCCTCGATAGCTTTGAGTATTATTTACAAATATCTTCCAATTGGATAGCTTAAAAAAATCTTGTTTTAATCTGTATTTCTCAGGTTTCCTTCTGAGTTCATTTTATGTATGCTTATTGATTATGTGTTGTTTTCTTTCGTGATGTGTGTTCCTTCTCCTTTGGGATCTTAGTGCTCCATCACTTTAAGATTGATGCTTTTATGCTCTGGTTGTAGTTGGATCTCTTTGGATGTCTCAGCTCTTCTTCTTGGGTGATTGTGAGGAAGGGGAGTGGGACTTGTCCAATTGCACCCACTACCTGTATCCTTCATTAAAGTTGTGTATCAGGCAGGAGCGGGAAGCAGTTAGGCTCACGGGCCCATTTACAAAGCATGTGAGAGCTGGATAAGTCTTTTGGTGTTATTTGTTCCACTTAAACAAAACAAGTTGGAGTTTCTATAGAATAAAGGCAGTATCTGGTAGTATCCCCACTCATCACCCAGCAGACTGTTATGTGGAAGACGCTCAACGAGTTCTTTCTAAATTGACAATACTCAGTGCTAATCTCTTGCAGAAACCCAGTACAGCAGTGGAGTATCTAGCAGCCCACCTCTCCAAAATCCATGGCCTGGACTGGCACCCGGACAGTGAGCACGTTCTTGCTACCTCTAGTCAAGACAACTCTGTCAAGGTGAGTGAGTGGCAGCTATGGGGGCAGTTGGAGGAGCTGTGTTTGGGAGGCATCAGGGATGCATGACAACATTTGGAAGGAAAGCTATAGCATGTTAACAGAGTGTGTGTGTTTCATGGGTACACATGCTTCTTGGGATCTGGACATGGAAACCTGGTTATGTTATGAGAGCAGAGTGATGTAGCATTTATCCAGTATGCCTCTTAGAATTTGTTTAGAAGATTTTCTTTGTTCCCTCTGTGGAAGGATGTCAGAGACAAAAACTTTTAGGAAGGAAAAGAAGTTTACTTGCAAAGAAGTTGCAAGGAAGTCAGATATACCCAAAAGAGATATAAGTAAAGGAAAAAAAGCCCACAAATTGTGAAGGTTACCAAGTTTACAATTAGTCTGTTTGTGGTGGAAAAATAGCAGTTTCCTCACACCATTATCGTATCTGCAAAAGTTATGACACTTTCAGACGCCAGCATTGTGAGAGTCAAGGAAACAGTTGTTTTATCAGAGATTCTTTAACTTACAGGAAATGCACAAGTCTTTATGTGTTTCAATGACCCTATTGTTTTTGATTTATCTCAGAGTAAGTTTTGTTTCTTTTTCTTTTTTTAAAGAGACAGGGTCTCCCTTTGTTGCCCAGACTGGAGTGTTAGCATGATCATAGCACACTACAACCTCAAACTGCTGGGCTCAGGCAATCTTTCAGCCTCAGCCTCCGAGTAGCTGGGACTACAGGTGTATACCACCATGCCCACCTAATTTTTAAATTTTTGTAGAGACGAGGTCTCACTGTGCTGCCTAGGCTGGTCTTGAACTCCTGGCCTCAAGGGATCCTCTTGCCTTAGCCTCCCAAAATGCTGGGATTACAGGCACAAGCCACTGTGCCTGGCTGTATGTTTGTTTTTTCCTTTCCAACTTTTATATGCGATGTGCACCCTTGAGCAAATAATGGGAGGGCAGAGTCATCTGTGGTCCAGTATTTCCTTCTTGTGGCAAGACTCTGTCCCTAAGGACAGGGATTTGACCACAGAAGTTGGTTTAGCAACTTTGGAATTTGGCGCCATTTGTTTAATGCTTTGTTGTATTTGCATAGGCATGTATGACATCTTTTTGGTAAGGCTCTGTGCTTATTTCAGTAGTTAAGGTTTTTTTAATGGCATTTATTTCACAAATGATCTTGCTTTCTTCTAGTTCTGGGATTACCGCCAGCCTCGGAAATACCTCAATATTCTCCCTTGCCAGGTCCCTGTCTGGAAGGCTAGATATACGGTGAGTGACCCACCCTTCCTCTTGCTAGGAAACTTCCTCTTGGTATTCCAGACACAAAAAGCCCAGGGACGTTTTCTCTTATTTTCTTTATGAGGCAATTTTCTCTGTCTGTCTTGGTTTAGGAGTGGAACAAATGTGATAATGACAGCATAGATGGTATCTATTTAAAAATATATCCTTGGAATGTTGGGTAAGTATCTGCATTAGAATTGCTGACCAAAGCTTGACAGAAAAGATGTTCACTAATAGTAGGGCAGCAGGGTGGATGGAGGAGAGGGTTGCGAGGCTTGAAGTCACTGAATTGTGGTGGGAAGAACTCTGGCTTTAGATTCAGAAGACATGGGTTGAGGGCCCCGCTTTGCCGTCTCATATTTGTGTGGCCTTGGGCAAGCCACTTGATGATTTTGAGCAGAAATTTCCTCCTCTGTAGAATGCGAATAATAATTTTTAACATGCCTTCCTTTTTTTTTTATTGTGATAAAATTCACCATTTTAAAGTGTACAATTCAGTGGCATTTAGTATATTCACAATTTGCCTTCCTTTTGAAATACTATTTATGAATGTGCTTTATAAATCAAAATGCTACAAATAGAAGGGGTAGGCTATTATCAACCTTCCAGCAAGTTTTCCCTTGCCACATTGATAGCTGCTGATCAGAGAGAATATATTTCTTTCCTTTAGTGTCAATTTGGCAGCAAGCACAGAGATGAATAAAGCTACCTTTTTATACGTTAAGCTGTCACTCTGAGGTGCTAAGGAGCAAAGAAGATAATTTCAGTATTAAGTTGCTTTTGTATCTGGGATCACTTGCCAAGTAATCAGACACTGCTCTTATAAATTAACATCTCTGGATTAATATGTCTGCTTTAAAAATTAAACACAGAAGTCCAGGAGTGCTACCAGAAGAGAATGTGAAGATAAATGTGCTCTTAGGTTTCTATGGTTTATTCCTTAAAAAACAGAGTCTAATTATTAACCAAATGGGCCCTTTAGCTAGCAGACTGGGTACTGCTAAATAAAACATGTCAATCCTGAAGTTAACAAAGTTTTCCTTCGAATGGTTGCAGTATGCAGGGCAGTGGGAAGGTGATCTTCATGTGGATGGTGTGCTTCTGGTACATTTCCACGTGGCAAGGAGTATGTTTGCTCCTCCAGGGTTTTTCCCAGTCAGCCTTGCCTGCTTGTTCTGGGAACACACTCAGTAACTCTCGCAAGGAACTCTCAGAGAGCAGCTAGTGTGTTCCGGTGCACAGCAGTCAGAGCCATTTGCTTATTTCAGAATTTTAAAAGTTCTTCTCCAAGCCTTTGGCTCAGCCTGATTTCTTACTTGGTCCCTTTGTAGGTCCCTTTGTAGGCCAAGTGAGGAGTGGATGTGATGGTCAGCTTATTGTATTTGGGGAAATTTTCCCCAGATGCGTTGGGGCCTTCCGTTATTGAATTTATTTTAGTTAAGAAGAATTCCAGCTTTGGAAACTCAAGACTCAGCTGATAATCACCTGCTTTTCCCTTTCTTGCCATAGCCTTTCAGCAACGGATTAGTGACTGTGATGGTTCCTCAGCTTCGGAGGGAAAACAGCCTCCTCCTGTGGAATGTCTTTGACTTGAACACTCCAGTGCACACCTTTGTGGGGCACGATGACGTGGTGCTGGAGTTCCAGTGGAGGAAACAGAAGGAAGGTAAGTGGGAGAGGAGGCCAGCTGCCTGCTTTCCTTCTGAGCTCTGCTGGACCACAGGACCAGTCACTGTTGCCATGGAGTCCAGTAAGGAGGATGCAGAAACAGGGCTGGGCTTTAAGAACCAGACAGTCAGGGGGCCACCACCTTTAATCATGGGTAGGTGAAGGGACTGTGTGTCTGCTGTTCTTCCCCCAAGTTCCCTCTTCTTCTCTGATTGTCAGTGTAGACTCTCCCTTGGAAGAGATCTGCTACAGTAAGAAGTTCGTAGACATCTGTTGTTGGA
Organism: Lepilemur ruficaudatus; assembly: GCA_963574885.1. Lineage (NCBI taxonomy): Eukaryota > Metazoa > Chordata > Mammalia > Primates > Lepilemuridae > Lepilemur > Lepilemur ruficaudatus. The sequence continues at coordinate 41,585 of CAUYRT010086552.1, read as the reverse complement.
TCCAAAAGACTCTGGGCTCACTACCCAGAAGTGCAGGGCATTTGTCCCTTGCCACTTGTTGACTAGGGAGACCCAAGGTGGTCATTAGTGCTGTCCACCACATACCCCCAGTTTTCTTCACAAACACATAGTGGCATTTTACCTCCTATGCCTGTGAAGATAGGTTTGACCAAATGACTTGCTTTGATCATGAGCAGAACTGCTGCGCTCTCTTAGGTTGAAGGGTGAGGAGCCGGTGTGCAGCTACATGCTCCCTTTGCCTCTGCCACGGCCACTGGCAGAGCTCCAGATGGAGCTACTCCCAGCACATCCTGGCATGAGGATGAGGTAGAGATGTAGAACAAGCCAGAAGTCCTTTAAGTCATTGAGCTTTTGAGGTTGTTTGTCATTGTCACTATTACAGGTCCTAGGTATAATGGAAGTTAATCGCTTTGGTTTCCCCACCACCTCACCACAAAGGTTGAGATGCAGCCTCTCTTTTCTTGAGATCTTATTGTCATGATCTCTAGATGTTTGACAGGACAGAAGTCTATTTCTTAGTGTTTCCATATTACGAAAGGGAAGCCAGGCAGGTGGAGTGATGTGACTTGTCCAGGCTCCCAGGAAAGGTCTCTAGTAGACCTGGGATCCAAGCAGTCATCTTCTATCCCACTCTTTGTGACCCTCAGAAACCTCTTCCAGGATATTTACTGAAGGGACTCATTTGATCATCCTCTTAACTTTCCTTATTTCCAGAATCTCTCTTGTTTTCAGAAACACGAGGTGGCCTGGTCTTTATCCCACCAATTGCATGCATGGCTTTTAAATGTCAACTTAATTGCTTGTATCTTGCCATAGAAAATATTAATAGATGGTGTAGTTTCCTCACAGTCTGGCAGGGAGGGGTTGCACTTTAGTTTTGTATGGACATAAAAAGTTTTTAGTGGCCCATTTTTAGTCATGTCATCTTTAAGCAGGTGGGTGAATTATATGAATTGAAACTGTCTAGTGAGTAGCAAAATTTTGAGTACAAGTTACAGCTTTTTTTAAAAAAATTCTTTTTTATTGCATAATATATCATGTATCTAGAAAGTTACATACAACACATACAGTTAGAAATAATTATAAAGTTAAAATCTGTGTAACCATCACAAAGTTCAAGAAAGAGAACAATACTGGAACCCCAGAAGCTTCCTGATCACAATTCCCTCCCTCCCCCCAGAGCGTTACTGGCCTACTGCTTATGACAGCAACTTCTTTGTGTCTCATTTATGATTTCACCACCTATGTATGCGTACCTAAAAATAGTTTAGATTTGCCTGCTTTTGAACCTTGTATAAATTTAATCACCTGCATGCATTTTTATTCTAATGCTCCTTGGGGTTGTGTCCCACTAAATCCATTGGAAGTTGAACATATTGTTAAGTTGAAAATGCATTTAATACACCAAACCTACTGAACATCATAGCTTAGCCTAGGTTACCTTAAACGTGCTCATAACACTTACATTAGTCTACATATAGTTAGGCAAAATCATCTAACACAAAGCCGATAATGAAGTATGGAATATCTCATGTAATTTATTGAATATTGTGCATTGTGCCAGAATTGCGATGGTTTCGCACCATCATAAAGTCAAAAAACCATATGTCAAATCAGTTTTTATTGGACCACCTCATGTGGTGAAGGATTTCTGAAAGAGGTAGGAAGAGAACAAAGATGTTGTGGCCAAGGGAAAAGGATGCTTCTTGAAGGAGATGGTAGCTTTGGTTTCATGTGTTGCTGAAGGATCAAAATGCAGATTAAGAGAAAAGCATTTAATTGAACAAATAGGAAGCCATACGATCATTATGAGAGGAGTTCCAAAAGCAAATTGAGGATAGAAACCAAATTGTAAGGTAGTATCAACTGAGGCAGCAGGAACCAGTTTTGTGAATGAAGTCACCTTCAAAGGCAAGGAGTAGAAATAAGCCAGCGGGCAGAGCTTGCCGCCCTATCTATGGGAAGACAGGGAGGAGATGTGAGCATGGGAGTCCAGGACTTAAGGGCCCAGGGGGAGTGAGAGTAGGAGTAGGAGAGAGGTCAAGGATTGAGTTTAGGAAGGAATTGGGTGTACCGTTTCCTCAAAGTCAGGGGCATGAAAAGAGGCCAGATGTGAGGTCACAAGGTTGTTGATGTGAACATGAGGCTGGATGGTGGCACCTGTGGCAGGCAGTGGTTCAGAATAGTTGCTGTCTGGTTAGCTTTGCCTAGGGACATACAAAAACAGTGAGGAGTGGGTTTTGGTTGATGGTGGTGACAAGGGAAGGAACTGATGAGGAAGAGAACTGGCCCGTTTTACTGCTTACTCTTCTTGCTACCTTGGACAGATCATGTTCTCTGTCGCCTCAGTTTTCCCATCCATAAAATGAGGGAATTGGATGAAATTATTTCTAAATTCTTTGCTCTCTGAAGATAGCCATGAAGGAGATACTAGATACTGCATAATTACCCCAGAATGTCCTGATCTTTAATAAAGCTCTTTCTTAAAGCACCCTGAGCCTTTTCATAATAATTTCCCTCTGACCAGATATAATATGTGAGAACATTAATATTAAGGATTAATTATTCATTTTATAAAGAGATGCATCACTTTACCAAAAAAATTCTTTTAAATGGCAAGATGCCACGATGCATTTAAAACAATTCATTTTACAAAAAATGTATTCATCCTTAGCTCCTCAAGAGCATATAAAAGGAAGAACATTTGCAGAGGTGAAAGTTTAGTGTGACATTAAATCCCAGCATTACTCTTTACCTGCTAATTTGCCAGTTATTATTTCACTTCATTTAAGTTTCTGCTCAAATGTAATTTCCTCAGGGAATTCTATCTAAAAATAGCTCCATCATCAGTCTCTGTCTTCTTATCCTGTGTTATTTTTTATACCAATTATTTTTACTACTAGATATTTCATGATGTCTTAATTTGTCTGTTTGCACCAGTAGAAATGTGAGATCTATAAAAATAGAAATTGTTTTATTCATGCTATAGTCCTGGTACTTAAAACAGTGCCTGGCATATAGGAGATGTTCAATAAATATTTGTTGGATGGATGGCTGGATGAATGAATCTTGCTCTGTTGCGACCTGCAGCAAAGTGGATGTTGAATCCAGAAGAATTTCCAGGATTCTTATTTGGTGATTTTTAGGGTCCAAGGATTACCAGTTGGTTACGTGGTCCCGGGATCAGACCTTGAGAATGTGGCGGGTGGATTCCCAGATGCAGAGGGTATGTATTCAAAGCTCTTGTGGAGGAATGTAGCTGGATGCACTAGAAACTTAACCAAGAAATGTAAGATTCAGTATCTATGGAAGTTAGAGGTTACATGAGAGACATTTAGTACCTACTTGCTGGTTGGCTGAGTATGTGTATGCCACACTGAGGCTTTGAGGTCTTTAAGAGCCAACTTCAGTATTCCACACTTTAAGGCTGCAGAGCCTATGTCTTTTCTCTCCTGTCCTAGTATAAGGTGGTATGGGAAGCATATGGGGCAAATGGCCTGTGGGCTTCGTTTCTTTCTCTTACGCTAAATGGGCTACCCTTTTATCCTGGTGAAAGGTAAGAAGCCTACCCTTGTACTCTGCAAATGTTCAGAGTTCTCAGCACCCATGAACAACACTACTTCTTTAAAGCTGTTTCTTATTTTCCCCCATAAATGATATCTGTTTCTTGTGTGAACTGCTTTTGTGACCTTTGCTTTGCCCTGTCTCATCACTGGGCTCTGTCCTCTCCTCTTTGGATGGCTAAATTCCTTCATGGCAGGAAAATTGTCTCATTTATATCACATCTCCCACAATGCTTGGCACGCGGCTTTGTAAAGAATGGATAGAAAATGCTGGGTAAAATTTCCGTACTACTTAACATGACTCTGGAGCATTTTGGTCAAGTCTTAAAACCTTATTGCCTTTTCAATCTATTTTCTCCAGAAGGCACAATTTGCACCAAATGCTTTGAAGTTATGGTATTTTTGCTCTTGGGTTAGCTGAATAACTCCATCAGGGCTTGGAGTTTAATTTTTCCTGAGGCTTGCATAAACTCTGATCGTGATGAAAAATTTTCAGGGCTGAATAATAGAGTCTATTTTCCTGTGTATTTAGCCAGAGAGTTGGTGATGGATAAAATCTACTTTGATAATGTCAGTTCTTGGCTGACACATCTCTATCCTTTGTCATTCCCATATTTAAGTCAGAATTCCTTAATCAGATCCAATGATCATTTCCACTGACTTCTCTAGACCTACATCTTCTACCCTTTGTTACAGCTTTGTGCAAATGACATATTAGATGGTGTCGATGAGTTCATCGAGAGCATTTCTCTTCTGCCGGAGCCAGAGAAGACACTGCAGACCCAAGATACAGATCACCAGCAGAACTCAAGCCATGGGGAGGAAGAAGGTAATATGTCAAAATGATGTTTCAGGTGAGGTGCCCCTCCGTGCATTTCAGAGTGTGGCAGATACCCAGAACTGTTGTCTGACTTGTTTTCAAAAATATTTACCAATGTTGATCTTCTCTCTCCTGCCAGCCTTAAAGGAAGATCCCCCTAGCAATCTCCTGGAGGAGAGGAAATCAGATCAGTTGGGCTTGCCTCAGACGCTGCAGCAGGAGTTCTCCCTGATCAATGTGCAAATCCGGAATGTTAATGTGGAGGTACTTAGTGTAATGAACTGTCTCTCATGCTTGCCGATGGAACTTGTGGGAGAGGGAACTATTTCAGCATTGATTTTGGCTAGATGATAGCTTTGTTACTTTAACAGGCAGGCCTCTCTGCTTGCCTTTTTATTCTCTAGGCTTTCTAAAGCAATAGGTGTTTCACGAATGCAGATGCTAATTCTATTTTTTTCTTCTGAGATGCGCTAAAGGATAAACTGATGCTCGTGTACCTTAGCACCTCCTTAGATGCTCCCACATCTCATTTTACTGCATATGATGATACTTAGATCTGGGGAGGCTTAGTGACTTGGCAGGGGCTATGGGTGAAGTTAGTGGCAGAGCTGACTTTGGAAACCGAACTTCTGACTCTACAAGGCTCTTTGTACTGAGCTGGATTAGCTTCCCGTACACACTGGTCATGTCCTTGGTGATTTAGAGTCATAGTAAGAAGGTAACTAAAACCTCTTTGTTCACTTAGCATATGGAACATTTACTCTTTTCCTTTTGGGCAGGTATCGAAATTCTTTGCTTCAGAGAGTTGAGTATTTCTCCAGGAAAGAGTTTTAAAGCTCGATGAGTTTTTCTTTTGCCCAGATTCAATTAACAGTTGGCCAGGGATGTGTGCCGTTATGTAATTATCTCATGTGGCCTTTAAAAATAACTCTGTCTGCACTAAGTGATTTTATCCTCACAGATGAGGAAACTGAGACATAAAGACATGAAATGGCTTGTCCAAGGTTAGCAGCTATTTGGTGGAATAAATAATATTTGAACCCAAGTCTCCAGATTGCCCACATGTGTGGTTCTTTGTGCTGTACTCCAGCTGCTGTCTCTAGTTGGCAGCATAAGAAATCAAAAGATATAAAGGATTCTTTGATTAATTGGTCATCTACATCAACTTAGTTTATACTCCCTTTGTTCAGGCTGAGAATAGCATGGATACCTAGTGATCAAGTTTATTTTATTATTTTTTTAAGAGGCAGGGTCTTGCTTGTTGCCCAGGCTGGAGTGCAGTGGCATGATCATAGCTCACTGTAACCTTGAATTCCTGGGCTGAAGCAGTCCTCCCAGTTCAGCCTCTGGAGTAGATGGGACTATGGGCACACACCACCATGCCCAGCTAATTTTCGTGTGTGTGTGTGTGTGTGTGTGTGTGTGTGGAGATGGGGTCTTGCTATGTTGTCCATGCTGGTCTCGACTCCTAGCCTCAAGTTATCCTCCTGCCTCTGCCTCCCAAAGTGCTAGGATTACAGGTGTGAGCCACCATGCCTGGCCTTGATCTAGTTTAGGAAGATCTTGATTCCTTTCCTCAGGAGTACTTTTAAAAAATTATTGAGATACAATTCACATACCATAAAATTCACCTTTTGAAAGTGTACAATTTAGTGGTTCTGAGTATATTCACAAAAGTTGTGCATCCATTACCACTGTGTAATTCCAGAACATTCTCATTGTCCACAGAAAAAATCCTGTGCCCATTAGCAGTCACTCCCTACTCTCCCTCTTCCCAGGCCCTGGCAACCACTAATCTACTTTCTGTCTCTGTGGATTTTCCCAGGAGTACTTTTTAAATTTGGTCGGGTTTTCCTGCAGATTCCTTCTGGAAAAATAAATAAATAAATAAATAATAAATTTTATTAGGTCGTTTAACTTCTTCCTGCTTTATTTTCTCATCTACCTCACAGCTTTGGGATGAAGTTTTTTTAAGTCTAAATACTTTGAACTTATTATTACATTGGTAAAAAATTTAAAAATCTGTTTTGAAAAACAATTGTCTTCCAAACTCATTTGTCTTTGTAGACGCTTTCCCTTCACCCAGTTGCTAGGAACACGGAGCATTCAGTTAGCTTATTTAAATCCATTTATATCTAAAGACCCTTTGCAGTTTGTCTCCAAAGCAGCTGTGGATTTGTCTCTTGCAGATGGACGCGGCAGATAGGAGCTGCACGGTGTCTGTGCACTGTAGCAGCCATCGCGTCAAGATGCTGGTGAAGTTCCCCGCGCAGTACCCGAACAACGCTGCCCCTTCCTTCCAGTTTGTCAACCCCACGACCATCACATCCACCATGAAAGCTAAGTTGCTAAAGGTGGGGATCCGAGTTCCCAAATTCCCCTTGCTGTTGTAAGAGAAGAGCTCTGCTCGTGTGCATCAGTGTCTGCTTTGAGTAGCAAAAGGAAAGTTGAAGAAAAACTCTGATAGATAAGATTTGAAAGTCACTTGTTTTTTACACACTGCAGCGTTAGCAATGCAGCCACTGTACCTGCCATTCACTTTATGTAGAAACATTAGAGCAGTGGTCCTTAACGTTTTTTTGGGTCATGGACCCCCTTTGAAAGTCTAATGAAAATCATGGACATTTTCTTAGAAAAATTCACACAATTGTTGCATAAAATGTCAGAAATATTGAATGTAAATATAGGAATTGCATATAATCTGCCCACAGAGCTCATTTAAGCTGTACATTCATCTCAGATTAGGAACCCTGCAATACAATTTCATTTATTTGGAAACAATAAGCCAGTGTGTTCTGAAGCTAAAAGATATTTTATAAGCAGAAAAAAAATGTGTAAGGTCATTTAAAAAAATCCCATCAAGGGAGCTGGTGTTATCATAGAGATAGGCTGGCCAGCTGCCCAGGCAGTGTCTGAATGGAGGCACCACAACCTGGCATCTGATGTGCAACCCTGTGGATTCAGAAACATGATAGGTCAGTTCATCTGGAGCTAGTCAGACGAAATTACCCCCAAACAGCGTCACGCACCAGGCATGATACTCCTTTTTCAGTTTGAGCAGTGTCATAAGTGAAGGAACTGAAATATCCTGACAAACCCAGAGCAACCTGAACGTTGTGCATTTTTTGCTTAGTTTGGATCATACATACTTGATTGTTCCATTTTGTTGGGGTAGCAAATGTACCTAGAAATTTTTCAAGGGGTTAAGGATCTCTGAGGTGCTAATTACTCAGATTTTGTTGTATTTGATATGTTAAACTTGGGATCTGAATACTTCATTGCCTAGATTGGACATCCAAAAAAGATAGCTTTTTCTATTGGCATAAAATGATAGGATTAGGAAGTGTCTTTAAATGTCTAATTCAGTGATGTCTGGTAGAAATATAATGCAGGTCACATGGGATTTTTTAATTTTCTGGTAGCCACACTAAAAAAAAAAAAATTAAAAGTAGCAGGTAAATTAATTTCAGTAATATTTTTATTTAATCCAGTTTATCCAAAATATTATCATATGAACATATAACCAATATAAAATTATTGAGGTATTTTCCACTCTTTTTTTGGTACTAAGTCTTCGACATTTGCTGTGACTTTTACACTTACAGCACCTGTCAATTTGGACTAGCTCCATAGCCCCATGTGGATAGTGACAGCACAGGTCCAATTCATATGCCAGTCTTCAGTGTATATATATCAGTTCATGTCTATAGCATGTGCCTTAAAAAATTAGGATTTATACTTCTGTTTTTTGAGACAGAGTCTCACTCTATCACCCTGGATAGAGTGTGGTGGTGTCACCATAGCTCACTTCAACCACAAACTGCTGGGCTTAAGCCATCCTCCTGCCTCAGTCTCCTGAGTAGCTGGGACTACAAGTGCATGCCACTGCACCTGGCTAATTTTTCTATTTTTAGTAGAGACCAGGTCTTGCTCTTGCTCAGGCTGGTCTTAAACTCCTGAGCTCAAGCAATCCTCCCATCTCTGCCTCCCAGAGTGCTGAGATCACAGGTGTGAACTACCACGCCCGTCCATGATGTATACTTTTAAAGGACACAAAAGATACATTATAGTTTTCACTGAAGTGAAATGTGTTCCCCCTGGTTTGTCACTCAGAGCAATTTTCAGTCCAGCCCAGTGGGTATTACTTCTAAGGTGCTAAGATTTCTCATGGAGGGCATGGGGTCACGGGAGAGGATAGAGGCAGAATTCACTAGAAAGAAAAAATAGTCATTCTATTTACTAGAAAATCTCAAAACCAGTATGTGTGCCTGCTGTGGCTAAGGAAAAGAGCTTCCATAGGAGGGTTCAGGGACGAATCCTTCTCTTTTAGCTTCTGTACAGGTGGAAATTGATACACTGTAGTAATACTCACTGGGCTAGACTGTGTTAGAACCCTTGACTTAACCACGCTTCTGCCTCCCTGCGTCACCATTGCTTCCGACCACTTTGCAGAATTCAAGCCAATCAGGAGAAAGACATTGGTCTTCTTGACTGTCTTTTGGGCTTTTTCTAGATCCTCAAGGACACATCCCTGCAAAAAGTGAAGCGAAACCAGAGCTGTCTGGAGCCCTGCCTGCGCCAGCTGGTCTCGTGCCTCGAGTCCTTTGTGGTGGGAAGCTTGAAATTGTCGTACCCACTTATGCTTTGAGTTTTCTTTCATTTCTTTCTCCCTGAAATCATGGGCTCCCTGGTTTTGTAATATTGGGTCCTTATTTTGTAATTCAGTTTGCAGACAGGTTGTGGGTTTTAGTTTGTTGATTTTTAAATTTCAGAACCAGGAAGACAGCGCTTCCAGCAACCCGTTTGCACTCCCAAACTCCGTCACACCCCCCTTGCCAACCTTTGCACGGGTGACCACTGCCTATGGGTCGTACCAGGATGCCAATATCCCCTTTCCTAGGACTTCTGGGGCCAGGTTCTGTGGAGCAGGTTGGTCTCTTTTTGGTTCTCTCATTCTAGATTTTGAGAGAGAGCAGCTAAGAATGTTATATGTTCTGTATAAGCATCTTTGTCAGAAAATTTTTCTTTCATTTTTTTATTTTCTGAATACTCAAAAAGACTTTCATGGTGGTGATATAGGGTCTGGTGCCGAATTGGTGTCTGTGGACTTATGCTAAGAACGCTCACCAGAATTGTAGCCTTAATTGTTTTCATTTGGAGGAGCTTGGATTTGAGTCTTTACTCAGAGCCCTGATTCTTAGCGGGAGACAAGGTTGTCTAGGAAGTACCTAGGAAGACTTTATCCAGTCCACATGCATCCTCTCTGCTGGATCCTGGAGGATGACCTTTGTTCTCATTCAGGATCACTGCAGACATGAGCCTCTGCACTTTATGAAAATGTGTCTTACCCTCAGGTATATTGAGATACAAAAGAGATTGGCCAGTCCTGCCTGAGGATGTCCCACATCCAGCTCTTTGGCACTGATGTGCACATGTGATGTCTCCTCCTCAGGTTATCTGGTGTATTTCACAAGGCCCATGACCATGCATCGGGCAGTGTCTCCAACAGAACCTACCCCAAGGTGAGCCCGGCAGACGCAGAAGCATTCTACATTCACAGGGCCAGTGAGGGAAGAACCTGGGAAGGACCACTGCTTTTGTCTTCGGACAGTTTGCTTTAGTTTTTCATAAACTCCCATTGTAAGATTTACTCAAGAAAGAGGTTCATTACATTGCAAAAAAGCTGAGATTTTTGCTATAAGGTTACTACCAGAACACTAGAAGGAATAGTGTGATAAAAGCTGTTGTCAAAACATGACAAATATTTTTTTTAGTGTGTTTTTCCCCTATTGCTAAAGTATTATTTAGTTTATTGTAATCATTTTAACATTATTATTTAATTTAATTAACATTAAATAAAGCCAGAAAACTAACAGTAAGATTATCTATAGTCCTGAAACACTAATATGCTATTTCTGACATTATAAAAAAATGTGTGATTTTAAAAAATGACATAAGTAGTATGTTGGGAAAACTCAAATAATGTGAAGGTTTTAAGTTAAAATGTGCCTTTCCTTTTCCATGTGCCAGGGAGAGCCACGTTTAACAATGGAGCATGTTTCCGTCTAGTTGTCATTTTTTTCCAACAGGTGATCTCGTGTAGCAGCTAGGAGCATGGACTTCAGAACCAAACTTCCCCTAGTCCAAATTTTGGCCCTATCAGTCTATGACCTTGGGCAAGTTACCTCAACTTCAGCTTCAGTTTCTTCAACAGTAACATGGGGATGATAATAGCAGCTACCTCCTTTAGTTGCTGGGAAGATTAAATGAGTTAGTCCCTGTAAAAGCATTTAAAATACCGCCTGGCCCATTGGGAGTGCTCTAACTGTATTTTCTGTCATGATCACCAGTTTTTTAAACTTCATGATTATACAGTAGACTTCTGGTCCTGCAGTCTGGTGACTAAGATAACTTGGAAGCCTTCTTGCTACCAACACCTAAATATATTGGATACAATATAGTTATTACAGTTATGAATGAATAGCTGAGGCAGAAAGAGGACTGGATGAAGCGTGTGAACGGGTGTGAGCAGACACTACTACTCTCCTGGGAGGCTGCCAGTCTCTGCAGTAACCCAGGCAGATAAGACCTTGGCCCCAAGAGAAGTTAAGTTAAGTTAAGTACCAAGGAACGCCTGCGTTATACCAGATTCCTTGTTGGAAAGGTTGGACTAGTAAACAATCTCCTACTCTCAAAAGAAACACCAAATATGTTTATCTGGACTTTGGATCAGAGGGGAAAATGTTCCTATTAGGAAGTTACTCAACTAATTGCACTTTATTAAGGTAGAAATTACACGAATCTGAAGCATGTGGCTGGATGACCAAAACTCACCTTAACAATATGGAATCTTCCAATCCACGAGCATGGTATATTTCTCCATTGATGTGTGTCGTCTTTAATTTCTCTTAGCAACATTTGTATTTTCATGCACATTTTAAAAATTAAATTTGCTCCTAAGTATTTGATGTGTTTTAATGCTACTGTAAATGAAATTTTAAAACTATTTTCTAAATATTTGTTTCTAACATATATAAATATAGTAGATTTTATAAATTGCCCTTGAATCTAAATTCACCTATTCTAGTAATTTGTAGATTCCTTTGAATTTTTTATATATACAATCATAGAAGAATTCTGTGCTTAGCCAGATAAAGCATTTTTCAGTTTTGAAAGTTTTATTTGGTTCTCTTTTTGGAGTTTGCATCTTCTTCCCATTTTGTCTATCTTTTCCTCTTGGTGTCATCAAGTGCTAAGAATAGCACTGCTTAGAAATGTGAAAAGACCGTAGCCAGTGTGGGTAATTCTCATTTTCAACTGCAGATCTCTGTCAGCCTTGTCTGCTTATCACACTGGCCTGATTGCACCAATGAAGATCCGCACAGAGGCCCCTGGGAACCTTCGTTTGTACAGTGGGAGCCCTACTCGCAGCGAGAAAGAGCAGGTCTCCATCAGTTCCTTCTACTACAAGGAACGGGTAAGTGCTGGAGCCGTCGCCTTTGATTCTTACCCCTTCTCCTGGAGTACTGTTCTTGTTTCCCAGCCTGTCACATGTAGCAGCTAAATTAATAGTCCCCCTGTAGTCTTTCACTTTCATAATTAATTTGTTCAATAAAGGCCATCACTTTGTTCCTTTTGGTTGGTTTAACTATGATAAAATGTGTGTGTTGGTTGGCTGGGAGGCAGGCAGGGGGAGGGTGGTTCTTACAATCCGTGTTCTTCACTCCCCATTTAACCCTGTCCTTGTAGTCCCCATTCACTGAGTTGATTCCCTTTATTTCAGGTAGAATAATTTAGCTTTGGGTCTTCGTGGGTATTCTGATGTTTGTCGACAAACTAAGGGATGCCTCTGAAGGCTTGGAATCTTAATATGTTTGGAACTTCATAGTTATGAGAGGTTTTAAAGTTGATATCTAAAAGGTTTTTTTCCTAAGACTCCACTTAAGGACCCATTTGAGTGGAACAGTTTATACAAAAGTCACCTGAACTTTTCCTTATGTTCCTAGGTTCTTAAGGAACTGATTGTCTCTAAAGTAGTTATCATTAAGCTGTCAGAAACCTTTGGTGACAACAGCGTGGAGAATGTTGGCAGAGCACAGGAATGATTCTGAGAACAACTTCTGTGTCGTCAGATTGAGCCTCTGGCTTAAACAGGCTTTTAGACGGCATGGTGTTTTAAACTACTGCACACACTCAGTCCTTAGGAATTCTTTGTTGTTGTCCCTCACTAAATGAAAAATAATGGATTGTCTTTAATTAAAATGTGTTTTTAAAAAATTGAATTATTTTAAATAAAACACCAGTTTCTAGGAAGTATTAGAGGTGTCTAACCTTCTTGGTTCACACTGATAGTTGACCATCTCTGACTTTATTCTTAGGGTTGTGTGTGACTTAAATGAATGGCAGCAACTCATGTTTAAGACCAGACCAGTCTTGGGTGAAACCATTTAGCTGAACAGGGGAAAATGAGATTTTTGTTGCCTTTGTGGCCAATTTCCTAGAGGCCCCTTCCTCACGTCTCTGATGGACTTCTGCCCCCTTGGGTACAACAGACCTCCTTGGAACACCTACTAAACTATATCACACCCAAGTCCTTTATGTTAAAAATGGTTAGTTCTTTTTCTTTTTTCTGCAGGCTCACGGGTAACTGAATAGGTGACTTGATAAACTGGTTGGAGTTAAAGCATTTTATTGTCATAAAAGCCAAACAGACTTATGGTTGGGAATTTTCTTCAGTGTCAGGGCCAAGTTGAGGAGATCTTTCAGTCAAAGAGGCAGCTCTGAATTCCCCTTCGATTCACATCACATGCTACCCATGCTTGGGTTCGGATTGGACAGTCTTGACTTTGTGGTCGTGTGTAAAGCCCATCTCCAGTTACAATATCTCCAGTTCCAAAATGGTAGCTCTCCTCATGCAAAAGCATTTTTAAAGCCTATGTTTGTGTTTTTAGTATTCTGGCCTCTTTCTCTACATACACCACAATCATAAAGAGGGATCAAAAGCAGGTGGATACTTGTCTCCTATAAGGTAGGATCTGCTGGGAGCAGAGGAGGGATTGTGAGATTTCAGTGTGAGGTGTTCCCAGTGTGCTGCTTCTCCAAAGAAAATGAGCTATTAGTGTCCCCTAGTAAGTGGCCTTTACATTCTATTTCAAACAGTGACCAAATAAAATGGGGGGATACTTTAATAACAATTTCATATGAAACTTTTGTATTGATGGGTAGCACATACTGAAAAGTTCACAGATCATAACTGCATAGTTCAGTGAATTAACAATCACACAGTCAAAAAATAGAACATCACAAGAACCCCAGAAACCCTGGGGGGGACGTGTTTTAATGAACGACATATAATAATCATTAGGTTAAATCATTTGAAATTGCTGATATTTGATCATTTTTGACCTAAAAAAGTTTGATGTGGGTCAACCTAATAGGTTAAGAAGGTAAAAAATGAATAAGTCCATTATTTAGTGGTGAATTTGAAGTAAACTTCTCTGTCATTAAAGCTTGCTCATGTCCATCCTGTTTACATGGGACAGAGGGGGACACAGAAGAAATGGAATCACTTAGATGGGCTACCTTATCTTCTTCACAGTGGTCCGTACTCCTTGAGGAGTATTTTCTAATCCTCAGGTGTCTAGTTTCACATGTCAAATGATATCACTTTTATTACTTTTGTTCTGGAAACAATTCCAGTTTACTAAATTTCTCTGTGCTTAAGTCTTCATTTTCAGTCCAAATTGTTCTTCTGCATATTGTGATTCCCATTTAGATCTCTACCCCTGAGAGCTCTAGGTGGGTAAGAGTAAAGGAATGGAATATAAATGCATTAAGGCATAGCAATGAGGGAATTCTAGGCATTTTTTGTGATTACAAAAAGTCTTTAGAGAGCCATTTGGAGATTATTGTTTGTTTCTCTTGTAGCTTTTGTGTGTTTTTAACCTGCCTTACTTAGGTCATATTGTTAGATTCACCCAAATGTTCTCCAGATGAATTCCAAGGTTTGCTCCTAAAAATTTTAACACGTGAGAGACCTAAAAAACCATCAAATTTCATAGAAAGTCAGGAAGCAAAGGGAGATGCCAGTAGTCATTTGGCAAGTGGGCCAACTATTAATAGCTGATGAACTATTATTCATTTCCAGGATAAATCAGGAGGCCCAGAATTTACGATAAGCATTAGATATTGCTTTACATTTTTAAAAGTTTGCAATCTCCCACACTTGCTTCAGCTTATGTCACTAAGATAGCTCTGATGTAAATAACTGGGGGGGTCTTTAATAGAATGCTTTCTGATCTCCATAAACAAATGGAGATTGTTAGCACATTCAGATTGTTAGCCAGGGTGCCTGCAAGAAGGCGCCTTGGGCTTAGCTCCTTCCTTCCCCCCACTTCTCCAGGGCTCTAGCTTCCCCTGGCATTGCCCTGAAAATATAGTCCTGCAATCCTAATGTCAGGACACCCACTTCACTCATCGCCCAGCCAGAAAATAATCACCAGAAAAAAATCTGGTATTGAGCCTCTTGAAGAGTATTTTCCTTTTTAGGAATGAGAATGTATTCTCTGTATGTGTTCTCCTTCTCACCTGCTACAGGGGCAAACAGTCTTCTTCCTGTTTTGCCAGTAGTACTATGATCTTAGTCCTTGTTAGAGGTCCTTTGTCAGAGTTGTGTTGATGTCAGCCACCTTATACCTTGAAATGTGACTACGGAATAATGAAGCTTTGTTGGGAGCGTGGTGGGTTGGGAGGGAGGTGAGGGAATCCCAGTACTGCTGATCAGATTTTCCAGTCATTCCAATCCCTATTTTACAGTGTATTATTGTACCTTTTAATCCATCAGATGTGTGGGAAGCATTCATTTTACTCTATATTTTTCCCTTTTAATTTTCTTGGTGTTTTTCTTCCCTCCTCCTGGGTGTAACGTTTTCACGCACAGATGTCTCCTCGCTCTGCCCGGCGACGTTGGTCCATACAAGCAATTAACGACTTCCCGGTACTGTGCGCTGTGCAAATACTCTCCTTGACTAATCCTGTCTCTACCCAAAGGCCCAAGAATAAAATGCCACCTGCCTGGCTTTGAGGAACCTGAAATGACAGGCTGGCTGGTTTTCAGGACCAGCAACAATAAATTTCTCGCTTGGGGGAGTTCAGGCACCAAGGACTGCCTCCTTGTTCAATCATGGACTTTCAAACGGGCTAATATTATTGAGGATCCTGAATGGCGTTTTTTGCAAATGAAACTTAATACTGGGTTGCTTGGAAAGAACCCTGATTGTAAGCTGTTAGCTCACCTGATTTCACTTGGGGCATTTGTATAATTTCTTGGAGCTTTCAAAAGCTCCCGTTGGCATGGGGGGAGCAGAGGAAGATATAAGAGGCTTCTGCCATTTATCTCTGTTTTTATAGCCTTGGTCTAGTTCAGAGAGGGAGGTGCCCACTTGCTTCATTGGCATGACACATACCCTAGTTTTTATCCTTTGGGAATTTTCTGGAACGATTTTTTTCCTTACCATCAGTATTTTGCATTGATAATAAAACCTCTACTGTGGACATCCTCTCTTCCTTTTCTTTCTTTCTTACTCTTATTGGCCATTTCCCCTCTTCTGTCTTCCTCTCCCATCTCCTTCATGTTTCAGTAACACCAAGGTGACCTCAAGCTGTGCAAGGCATGCTTGAGCTTTGTGTATAAAGAATGTTTCGGAGAATAGTCCCATAGCCTGTTCATGTAAAAACCAGTTGAAATCAGGACCCCGATTAGCACGTACCACTGCTGCCAACAA
The DNA here is from genome assembly GCA_963574885.1 of Lepilemur ruficaudatus. Classification (NCBI taxonomy): domain Eukaryota; kingdom Metazoa; phylum Chordata; class Mammalia; order Primates; family Lepilemuridae; genus Lepilemur; species Lepilemur ruficaudatus. Next base: position 25,398 of record CAUYRT010086552.1, on the reverse strand, counting down.
CTTGTAGGTGGAGCCACCAACATGGCCCCCTTTCCTCAAAAATCCTGTCCTAGCCAACCCAACTGCTGAATTTCCACTCGTCCAGAAGTCCTTGCTCCCGCTGCTATTTAAATAGGACTCATTTTGACTTGCTGCCTACTCTGCTGATTGTGCATTGCTGATGGGGTTGCTGCGAAGCAGTTGGTGGCTTATTCTTGGGCTACTTTTACATTCAACCCATATATTGGCATCGATGTTGCCTTCGATTGTAGCAGTAATACTGGTGGTACAGTCGCAAGCTGGCTATTGGTTGTCATTCAGTGCTATTTGCACCAATGCCTCCCTCCCACCCCACCCCTCCCCCATGCCTTTCTTCCCTGCCCTCTTTGCTGTAACTCCGCAGATACCTTCTTGGTATGCTCAGAGGGGCGTCCTGGTGCTCATCACATATTAATTTGTCTGTCTTGCTTTGTCTCTCTTCCCTAATCCCTTCTCATGAAATCTGTGGGGACGGGACATTTTCTGCTGATGGAGCATTGAAAAAATGCAGGGGAAATGCAGAGTGCTCTGCCTCCCAGAGGTACCGATTTTACTGCACAGAAATGTCTCTCCACTGAAGCCCGTCAGAGTGGGACTGGAGCAGTGCAAGAAGTTTAGGGCCTTTTAGACCATAGTGCCCTTCCCTCACTCAGGAAGATTAACCACACCTTAACCTGATGTGTCATTGTTCTCTGGAACCAAAGAATCCTGAAAGACATCTGTGTGTTGTTACCTGATAGTTGTAAAGGAAAGAGAGACTCCTAAAATTGCCAACAAGATAGTCAGTGGAAGGATAAGTCTTAGGAGAGGTGTGGATGGAATATGAACCTCTTTAATTGCCAAAGCGCTAGAGGAAACACCGTGAAAAATTGTCCATCTACCTGTTAGGTAGGGCCCAAGGCTCCAATCAATATCTGATTTAAGATTTAGCATATCTTTATTTAGGCAGCCTTGTTATATCTGAATGCCCAGAATAATTAGCCACTAGGCAGGATTACTAAGTGACTCCTGCAGCCTGAAGGGGAGGTAGTTCAGGTTTAAAAACCACTAACCAACGAATTAAAAAAAAAAAACAAAACCAAAACTATTTTGCAGCCTCTTAAAGATTTTTTATAATATTTTGCAGTTATTCTTTGCTGGATTAAAAAAACCGATATTGCTGTCCCATAATTGCTTTCACAGTTTGATTCCTAGTGGCAACTATACTTAGGATGATCCCATGTTGGGGAACCTCATTCTACTAGAAGCTCAAAGGCAGCTGAGTGAGGTTCCATAAAGCACCTCCTATATATGCACTACAGATCAAACAGAATCATGTAGAAGCCTGCTGTCTCCAGAAGTCCCAGTAAATACAGACTGATTTCCATAATTCAGTGAAGGATGATTGCAGAAAGTCATCAAAGACCACTCCCCTTATATTTTCATCAAGTGTTTATTGATAGCTCACATTGGCTTATTTCTACTGATCTCTGTAACCCAAAACTGCAAAGGGGGTAACAGTCCTAAGATATCTCTTTGGACTCTGAGTTTTCTTCTCTTTGAATGTGCCTAATTTATAACAAATGCACAAAAGGAGATTAGACAGTGTGAAGTATAGAACATCGAGCCTGGCCTACAATACAGTGTCTTGATCCAACTCGGGCCTGTCCCCACGTGCAGCTGGGGAGCTGCAGGACCCTCAGCCTCTGCACTTCTTCACCAGACTCTCTGGCTGAGCAGAACACAGTCACAATGCTCAGCAGAAAAGTGACTGAAGAACTGAGTCATTGTAGAGGGAGGGTGTTGAACAGGCATCACTAGAATCAAATGCTAATCTCCTTACATGCAGGTATGGATTCATTAAAAAATGGACCAAACTATTGACGTATTAACAGGTAGCTTAGTCAGGATTTAATTTTTTCTTTAATCTAAAATCATTTACTGAAAATCCAATTAAGAATGAGTTTAGCAGCCTGACATGCCTGTATCAACTCTTATGACTGTGACCTTGAGTAAGCCTCATCCTCATTTGTAAAATGGGAGTAATATCCCTAGGCGTGTGGCAAGGCTAATGCCTGCACAGAGTGAGCGGGAGCTAATATTGACAATCCTAAGTCAAACATTTGTACACTTGTGTCATTTGTCAGTTTTCAGATGAGCTAGTCTACTTGCAAATGAGCCACTTTTGGCATATGGACCTTAATACAATTAATAATATGCTTTCATTAGGTTTGCTTTGGAAGTCAGGAAATTGTGGTTATTTTCAGTGTATGCTGAAAGCTCGTAGACCTCATCCTTCCCAGGCCTCCGTTTATTTTGGCTGTGTAGCTAAACTGAGCTATAGTGAATTGCTCAATTGTTTTAAGTGCTTCTTGTTTTCTCTTTGTAATAAGGAGCCAGAGTGACTGCCTGGCACGGTGCTTCAGAAGCCTCCCAGCCAACCTGGAAGACCAAATTAGGTGGATCATGTTCATTCCAGGTGGCACTGTTTTAGTGCAGATTTTTTTTTTAATCCAGTACCCTAAGTCTCATTTAAGATAACCAATTACATAGGACCAGTGCAAGTGTCTTTTCCTGGATTTTTTAACTCCTGGAAACCTGAATGAGAAACACAGTGAAACGAGTTTGTGTACCTTGTACCATCCCTGTTCTAGTTAAGCCCTTTGTGCTGTTCACTGTCACTGCAGGAAAGATGCAGGCGAAACTATGCTCCCTAAACAGGTGATGTCATAGTATCTAGTGCATGTGTCCCTACACCTATCTTAAGTCAGCTGCCTGGCTCCAGCCCATTCTGACAGGCTGTTTGCTCTTTAACATATTCTCCCCTTACTTGCCCCTATGTCAGGATGTCTGTGGCTAAAAGGGTAGAATTTTTCTGAGTTTGCACATAATTGTTTAGAAAAGAGTCAGGGCCAGTAAACAATGGAAGGTCTATCCTGCAATGATGGATTAAGCTTTCCCTTTTATTGCAGAATGATGACTTTGGCATGGATAAATAGTAAATGGCCACAGAATTGCTGCTTAGATCAAATGGGTCAAGGCTCCAAATTGATAGCATAGCATATGTACTTACAAATGATAAACAATTCACAGATACTCCACTAAACCTCTTCATTCACCTGCCCTGAACTAAGTCCAGGTGTCCTGGATTTAGTAGGTTTCAAGACACATCATAACCCTATAGCAAGTTGCATGGGGCAACTTTAGGATTGGATGGTTCATCAGTGGTCAGGAACGCCTGACTTTAGACTAAGATTAATTCATGGAAGAGTGATTGTATAAAAATCACTTGCAGAAAATGAGTATATTTGTGAGTAATCTAAGTAATGATCTAATTTAAATTCTGAGAGCTTATATATACTCCTAATAACCATATATTTTTAGATTGCATTTTTCAGCTTACACAGTTTGTACCCATGCCTTTCCATTGTATGCTCATTAAACTTGTGAGATTGGAACAACAGAGCTCACAATTAGCCACGAGTTATCAGTGAACAAAGAAAGAATGACACGTGTGAGACTACATTCACAACAAATAAGCAACTCACTCCAGGAGCATATGAGCCAGTACACATGGTAGTAAGACCAATAAACCTTGGCTTTCTGACTCCAAGTTCCAAGCCCTTTTCACTAGCTCCTTTTGCCTCTTTTGTTAACAAATGTGTCACTCCCTTCCTTGGTTAAATCACTTCAGTGATCTTTTTAACTTCTGGCAATAAAGTAAAATAGAATATTGCTCCATTGGCTGGTTGTCATTTTGAAACTACCAGGCGTGGCTGTGCTCTAATAATTCTTGTTTTCTGGGATATCTCTCAGTCCACATATCCAGGCTCCTCACACAGCCACTTCTAGGTGAGACTCTGGGGAAATGGGATACTTGCTCATGACCTTCCATGTCCATATACCAGTCCCTCAATTCAGATATTTTTGACATTTGAAAATGATCTCTTTTGGAAATAATTCAAGTCTACAAAAAAAACGGTAATTCTCCTCAAGCTATTAAGTTTCTCTGTCTTCCTACTGTAGATTAAGGTTTGCAGAGCCCACACTGCTGTGTCTGAATTAAATTTACAACAAATCCTGTTGAAACTGAGAAGAAAAGCAACTTAGATTAGTTTTAGGCAAGAAAGTTGAACCTAGTCATGAACTCAACCTAGAAATTGTTCTTCTGCCACATTTTTGGAGTCTTTACTAACTTATTTACCTGCTGTTTTAAATTAATTAATTCATTAATCCTGGCTTCCTGGTATCTATTTTTGAGCACCTGCGGAATATATAATATGTAGCCCTGTAGTAGGTGCATGGTTTCCTGTTAGGATTTTGAATCAAGAGCTCGATGCCCTTTGTCATCCTTTTATTTCTTACAGATGCTGATTCCTATAATTGTGGGCATGGTGTAATTTAGAGTCTCTGCAAATTACCAATGACCCAAATATGATGTGCTCTGCAACTGTAGGCTTCCGCTTACCATAAGTCCCCATTAGTTATATCTTGTCATCTCCCCCAGAAATCACGGCGATGGAAAAGTAAGCGCGAGGGATCGGACTCTGGCAACCGGCAGATCAAGGCTGCTGGGAAGGTCATCATCCAGGATGTTGCGTGCCTCCTTCCTGTGCACAAGTCACTGGGAGAACTGTACATGTAAGTATCAGGTTTCACATATAAGCCAGGCACAGTGGCATGTGCCTGCAGTCCCAGCTATTCAGGAGGCTGAGGTGGCAGGATCACTTGAGCCCAGGAGTTCAAGTCTAGCCTGGGCAATATAGAGAGACCCCATCTCTTAAAAAGAAAAATTTTTTATCAAATATGCTGTACTTACTTAGTCAAGATTAGCAAACCTTTTTTTTTCTTTTTTTCTTAAGTGTTGGAACTCCTTCTTCAAAAGCAGTTTTAGGAGAAGCCCAATGTATTAGCCTTCTATTGCTGCATAACAAATTACCACACATATATTAAATAGCTTCAAACAACAGTCATTTATTATCTCCCAGTGTCCACGGGTCAGGAGTCTGGGCCTGACTCTGCTGGATCCTTGCTCAGGGTCTCACCAGGCTGAAATGGCATTGGCCAGGCAGTGGTCTCATCCAGTGCTCAGGGATCTCTTCCAAGCCTGCTCAGGCTATTGGCAGAATTCAGTCCCTTGCAGCTATAGACTTCTCCAAATTTAATCTTCCTTAAGGCCAGCAGGAGTGGCTCACACCCACTTCACCTTCACCTAAGGCCTCACCTGATTAGGTCAGGCCCGCTCAGGACAGCCTCCCTTTTGATGAAATCAAGGTTGACTGTGTAATAACCTAATCATAGGAAAGTGAGATATCCCGTTGGTATTCACTGGTGCCACCTACATTCAAAGGGAGGGGATTATGTAAGGCATTCATGGCAGGGGACAGGAATCTTAGGGACCATCTTAAAACTGTGCCTCCTACAACCCAGTATGGAAAACAGATAAAAACAGAGATATTTTGGGTTGAAAAGAGGTTAAGAAGTGAGTGACCAGCATGCAAAGGCTGACCTGCAGTTTTCCTTTTTCCTAAACTTGAAAGTATTTTTATTATGTTGTATACCTGTTCCTACTCTTTGTGTTAGGAACCACAGTGTTGCACATACTTAAATCCATTCTTATGCAACCCTCAAACCCTGGAAACTCCACAGATAAGCTGGCTGGCAAATTGGTGTTTGAGTACAGCCTCCTCTTCTGACTTCAAAGAGGTGAGTGATTTCACCTTCCCAGGCCGGAACCCACAGCTGTATTAACATCAGCTCTAGCTAAGCTTTTCTTCAAGTCAGATAAAAAGGGAACTCAAGGCCAACACAGAATAAAACATTTTGACTAGCAACCAAAGAGGCCGTTTCTGGTCTGTTTATTAAACCAGGAGTCATTGATTCAGGAAGTTAGACTAGAAAGAAACTTTTTCATTCTTTTTAAAAAATTTCAGATTGAATGTGAATGATATTCAGGAAACATGTCAGAAGAACGCCACTTCTGCCTTGCTTGTTGGAAGGAAGGATCTTGTCCAGGTATTGTACATCCTTTTTGGTGGAGATCTGGATTTTTCTTTACTAGCAAGTTGTTTTCACTTTGTAGTTGTGGTTTAGCAATATTTTCAAGGTGCACCTCCTGTTTTGCAATTCCTTTCCTATTTTCTTTGCCAACCTATAGGACTAGAGCAGCTTTTCAAATCCCCTGGATGTTTTTCTTGCTAGTGCGTAATTGGAAAAGTCCTAAAGCAATTACTGAGTATTTTTTATTATACTTCTATTCCAGTAACATGGTAATTATCACATACCTAAATTTGGACATCTATATCTTTGCTATTTGAACTGTCAATTTTTTTTTTAAATTTTAAAATTGCTTCATTTCATAAAAGGTTTACTGAAGTATTCCTTTAGAGATGTTCGTTATAAAAATATGATTTAATATTATGAAGATTTAAGTTTCCTTCATCTTTGCAGGAGCATAGCAGTGTATTAAAGCAAACTGTTCCTGTATTGTTTTGCTTAAACAGCTTTATTGAGATATAGTCCACATACCATGAAATTTACCCATTTAAAAAGTACCATTCAATGGTTTTTACTATATTCAAAGTTGTGCAGCCATCACCACAAACAGTATTAGAACATTTTCATTATTCCAGAAAGAAACCCTGAACCCCCTAATTGTCACCTCTTAATCTCTTCTTCCCCCAGCCCTGGGCAACCACGAATCCATTTTCTTTCTCTGTTGTACTGTTATTCTTTAGCATGGGGATTAGACTGCACAATGGAAACTGCTAGCTGTTGTCCTGGCAGCTCAGTTTTTCCCTTAGAACCCTCCAAATGAGTCAGAGCTAAGGCCTTTCCTTGATTTTTATCTGATTAAGAAATCCTTAACATTTCCATTCATCTTTTAGCAAACACTGTCACATCTCTGCCGAAAACTCTTTTAGGAGAAATTCAGTGATGGATTTAATCTATTTCTATAAGGACTCGCTACTTAGGTTCTGTGAACACTAAGGCAACAGGAGGTAGTAGAAACTTCAGGGCAGGATTGACAGCGGAGGCCGGGGCCCAGTTCATCTTTCTCGCCGAGTGATACAAGGCGAGTTACTTTGGAGTCTTTCAGCCTCCGTATGTTTGTAAGCTGAGAACCTTAAGAATAATTACCTCATAGGCTGGTGAGAAGTTTGGTAAATGCAATACTAAGGCAGACCTAAGATTTGTGTTCTGAAAAAAAAATTCTCTGAAGAAAAATTACTTCTTAAAGTTTATTTTAAGTTTTCAGTACTTTTCTGGCACAGTTGGTTGGGAAGGGCAGGCCAGTCCGAATAAAGTGGCAAGACTCTTGTGTTCAGACAGACCCAGCTTAAATCTGGACTTTGGCACTTTTTTGTTGTGTGATTGTAAGCAAGCCACCCAATTTTTCTGAACCTCAAGTTCTTCAACTATAAAATGGAAACAATACTTTTAAAGTAATTATGAGAACTAAATAATATATGTGAAGTCCCATAACTGTATATGGTAGATGGGAAATGTCTAATATATGGTACAGTTACTGTTGCTGTCCTTGTAATGATTTGTGACACGTGACATGATACTGTTAAATGGGACAGAGAAATGACATCAGTGAAAATGTTTTATTTTTTTTTTTGTTCTTCTTTATGCCCATGTTGACGATTCTGTATTTACTATTTTACATACAGTTGCAGAAATAAATACAGGTGTCACTGTTTCTGTTGAAGGCATTCAGGAGATGGGTGTTAGGAAGTGAGGAAATACATGCCTAAGTTGGCTGCCAGGGTAGTAAACATCCTGTCCTGTCCCAGAAAGTCATCAACTTCTTTTAGCACCCATTTAGTGAGTCATTGATTATAGAAATGAATGTAAACTTCAAGTTTCTCTTTTTAAATGATACTTGAGGCCGGGGGCAGTGGCTCACGCCTGTAATCCTAGCACTCTGGGAGGCTGAGGCGGGCGGATTGCTCAAGGTCAGGAGTTCAAAACTTGCCTGAGCAAGAGTGAGACCCCCGTCTCTACTAATAATGGAAAGAAATTAATTGGCCAACTAAATATATATGGAAAAAATTAACCAGGCATGGTGGCGCATGACTGTAGTCCCAGTTACTCGGGAGGCTGAGACAGAAGGATCGCTTGAGCCCAGGAGTTTGAGGTTGCTGTGAGCTAGGCTGATGCCATGGTACTCTAGCCTGGGCAACAGAGTGAGACTGTCTCAAAAAAAAAAAAAGCTTTAAATGATACTTGAGTATGTTTTTCAAGTATGTCCGTGCCACATAATTTCACTGGTCTTGCGCATCTGATGTTTCCAGTTAGTAAGCATTCAATGATGTGTTGCTACTAAGATTCTCAAGAAGTACTGTTCGATCTTTAAAGGTTTTGAGGGGATGCGGGGCTTTGTTTATGACATGATGTATTTAGTGTGTGCCTTGGATTTAACAGATAATGAGCATTCATTTCTGCTTAATGACTCTAAGTCCCATGACATTTCAAGTTTGAAGGATTTTCTCAGATCTGGTGTCAACAGAACAAAAGTCAAGTCTGTTTTGTCATGGCCTTTTTTTTTTTTTTTTTGTAAGCCTCAGAGAATATACTGAATCTCTTGTAATGAAGGCAACAAAGTTTTTCATTATTTGGGTAAACAAAGAAGGACAGATCTTAAACATAATATAGAATTTTTTTTCCCTCCCTGCCAGCCAAGTTCACTCCTGAAGCAGCAGAGCAAATCATATGAGTTAGTGGTTAAATAGATGATCCTTTGAAATGATCACACTGTGTCATTTCTCTGAAGTTTACTTAATGAAAGTTTTTAAGGCCAGTGTTTCTCAAACTTTATGGTGCACGCAAGTCCCCTAAGGATCTTGTGAAACTGTAAATTCCGACTCAGTGAGTCTGAGTGGGGCCTAAAATACTGCGTTCCAATGAGCTTCCAGATTTTGTGCATCTCGGAGTAGCAAGGTGTTAGGTTGTATGTGGAGGATAAGAGGGTTCCTTCCCGATTTCTGCTCCTGTCTTCACCAGTCTGCGTTCGTGTGTTTCTCTTTGATCTGTCTAGGTCTGGTCGCTGGCCACAGTAGCTACAGATCTCTGCCTTGGTCCGAAGTCTGACCCAGATTTGGAAACACCCTGGGCTCGACATCCATTTGGACGACAGCTGCTGGAGTCCCTGTAGGTTTTGAGAGCTAAAAGTGAGGAAAATGACTTATGGCAATTTTAGGTCCATAAACACTTGAAATAAATGTTATTGCCTAAGAGAAGGATGCAGAGGCCTGAGGAATGAGAAGAAGAAGTAGGATCTTTTAGTGCTGAAATAATTTCTGTGCAGAATCAACTTTTTATTATAGAAGGAGCTATGTGATATTTGTCATTTATAACAAAGATGTGAAACTCCTAAGACTCATGTGTCCTGTTGCCTGTTCGCCACCATATGATGGTAACAGGGTTCTCTCAGCTCCTTCATGTAGCTTTAGGTTGTACGAATGATATAAACAGGAACCCCCTAAAAAGCAATGTGACTGTTCCTCGGAGTTGGGGAGACTGAGAGAACGTGTATTGTCTCACTCAGATGTTAGTTTAGTCTGCTTAGCTCTTGGAGAAGCTACATTCATGTGCAAGCCCAGGCCAAGATGCCAACAGAATCTTCCAGATTAGTTATCTAGATCATTTGTAATACTTTGATGCCTTATATTCCAAAACTAATCTAGCCAAATTCAAAGTAGGTCAAACCACTGGATCTATAGAAAACTCCAGTTCCCGGCAGGGGTTTTTGAGGCAGAATTAAGTGGCCTCCCTTCCTACCCCTGTGGCAGTAACCCGCCGCGACTGTGGTAGTTATCCTTCCTCGGTCCCCTCTCTGGACTTGTTTTCTTTCCTCTCGTCTTTTTCTTCAGGTTGGCACATTATTGCCGGCTCCGGGATGTTCAGACATTGGCTATGCTCTGCAGTGTGTTCGAAGCCCAGTCTCGGCCCCAGGGAATACCAAACCCCTTTGGGCCTTTTCCTAACCGTTCTAATCTTGTGGTGTCCCATAGTCGATATGTAAGTTTGCAGTTTTCTGGTTTGTGTCTGATTTTGCCTTTCTGTGACCTTTCACATGGAACGGTGTTCTGACGCCAGTCCTGTTTGTTCTCTTTCCGCCTCTAGCCTAGCTTTACCTCCTCTGGTTCCTGCTCCAGTATGTCGGACCCGGGGCCCAACACTGGTGGCTGGAACATAGGTTGGTGTGAAAATGACTTAGCCCACTTGCTGGATTTTTAATGCTCCAGAAGCTATGTGCAAGTTGTTAGTACATAGTCTTTCTTTGATGCATATGAGGGTCTTTGTGCCTCACTGGGTTGCTTTTCATCTCGAAACCTTGAGAAACTGACAGTGGGACTTTATGCACTCTTCGCCTCAAAAACCTAACCCTTGTCCTTCCCCCTTCACACGTCCCTTCCATGCTTCTCTGCCACTTCCTGTTGTCTACCTCTTCCCATGACTGCTTGGTATAGAGAAATGAAGCTGGGTCTGACTCCAGCTCCATACAAGTCTGTTTGCTGAGTTAGGTGTATTTGTGCTTCCTGGATTGAAAAAATTTCTTTCAAAAATGATCTTAATTTTCTTGATTATAAAAGCAGTACATGCCCAGTGAAGTAGAGCAAACAAAAAGTATTAGAGAAGAAAGTAATAATCATTGATATCCCACTTAGGAATAATACCCATTAAAATTCCAGAACATTTTCTTCCAATATTTGCATGTATGTGTGTGTGATCATTCTGTGTATGCAATTTTGTGTTCTGTTTTTAGTTTTATCATGAGCATTTGTCATGTTGTTTAAGAAGTCTTTCTAAATAACGACTGCATAACATTCTGCTATGTCATTGTGCCTTAATTTGCTTTAGTGTTATGTTGTGTACTTAGTCACCAGGTTCCCTTAATAATAAATATCTGGACAAAAAGGGTCAGGCTAGGAAAGAGTTCTGTTTAGTTATATTTCTCAGAATCTTCAGCTTAGCTCACTTTTCTTCCAGGGAATCAGTTGCATACACACTGATTATGAGAGTTTCAGATATTTTCTGTGCCTTCTCTGATTGCACCTTCCCTTTCCCATTTGGTTCTCTTAGCGGGAAGAGAGGCAGAACATGCGTCTTCACCCTGGGGGGAGTCTTCGCCCGAAGAGCTGCGCTTTGGCAGTCTGACCTATAGCGATCCCCGGGAGCGAGAGCGGGACCAGCACGATAGAAACAAAAGGTGACAACCTTCCCAGGCGACGCTGCGATTCCGGAACTCTAGAGCCTCCAAAAGCAGGACTCTTGCCCTAGGAAGGGTATATTAAGTACTGTTTGGTATCAATCTTGTTTTTTCTTAAAGTAATTGACAGGGCATCTTTTGAATTTTATCCAGGCTTTTGGACCCTGCCAATACCCAGCAATTTGACGACTTTAAGAAATGCTACGGGGAAATCCTCTATCGCTGGGGTCTGAGGGAGAAACGAGCTGAAGTACTGAAGTTCGTGTCCTGTCCTCCTGACCCTCACAAAGGGATCGGTGAATATGAATTTCTTTCTTTTCCTGTTGCTGTCTGAAAGGGCCTGTCATTTAGTTTGTCCACAGGATTAGATTTGAAGTTTTAGAATGAAGTTTTACCTTCTCATTTAGAAGCAGAATTTCTGAAGCATTTTGAGTCTATTCCAAGCTTTTGAAAACCCTTGAATTTCATAACAAAATTGAATTTCTATTGCAACAGAAGTGGTTTTATGGACAGCACGTGGTGAGGATTGGAAGTGGGGCTATTTATGCCTTTATTCCACTAATACACTGCCAGCTTCTCTTACGCACAGCGCTCACACATTCCTTGCCCTGGGGAACTGGCAGCCGAGGGGGGAGAAAAATTAAATACTACATGTCGTGATAAATATTAATGAGCAAACAAAAACGATGTTGGGTCAGGGAGAACAGGGAGAAAGACTCTTAGAAGACATGTTGAGGTGTGTTGGAAAGGCCTCTCCGAGGAGCTGAGGTCTGAAGGGTGAGAGGGAGCCATCCTCCATGCCGAGTGAAGGACAGCCAGTGTGGCTGAAATACAGGGAGTGAGAGGAATGGTGTCAAATTAAAGTGTAGGATAACTAGGCATATCAGGCAGGGACTTGTAAGTTGTGGTCAAGGATTTGGATTATATTCCAAGTCCAATGTTACACTTCCAAGGGCATTAAGAAGTAAGCAGCATGCTGTGGTTTATGTTTTAAGATATCACTGTGGCTATCAAGTGAGGAAAGGCTGGAAAGAGGGTAGGTCAGCAATAGGAAGCTTTTTTGGAGAACATTTTGCAGTCAGAGGTTGATGGCCTGGGCTCAGGGCGGTATCAATGGAGGTGGAGGGAGATGGATGGATTAAAAAGATATTTTAGAAGTAGACTCAGTATGCCTTGCCAATAACTTGGATGTGAGATTAAGAAGAGAGACAGAGCTTGGGTGATTACTGGATTTCCAGCTTGAGCAACTGGGTCAGTGGCAGTGCCAGCTTCTAAGATGGAAAAGACTGGAAGAAAATCATGAGCTTAGTTTGGGATAATGAGAGATATGGGACTGGAGAAGTCACATAGGCAGTCAGATGTGAGTCGGGTGCTCAGAGGAGAGCCTGGGGCTAGAACTGGGAATTTGGGAATCTCTAGCATATAGATGGTATGTTGACCTGGGAGCTGGGGTAGCGGGGAGGGTGGGAAGGAAAAGGGTAGGGAGAGGCCACCTGCCCTGCGCCTTGAGAGAAACCAGTACTCAGAGCTTGGGTCCTGGAGGAAGAGCCAGAAATATTGAATTAGAATGAGACACCAGTGAGTTTTGAGGAAAAGTAAGACTGGTGTGAAAGAACCACTTGCAAAGAGATATTTTTTAAAGGACAAAATGGAAGACTGCAGATAGTAGACCGAACATACATTGATTCCTCTCCTCCCCCAGACCCCACCAAAGTGTCTATATGGGGCTTTTCTGAAAAGGCCTAACTGTAGAAGGAGAAGTAATGCTGACAATAAAATTTGGGATCTGGGAAGCAGATAGTGGTGTTGGGTCCAGAGCCAAAAGAGAGACACACAAAGCCTCATGTGTAGCAAAATGCTGTTTACTTTGAGCATCTGGGTGCAGATGGGTGGAAGTGAAAAAGTGTCCACCACGAGAGAGGGGAAAGTCTTGGGTTTTATAGAGGGTTTCTCCAGGGGAAGTATGTAAGTGGGCCAGGACAGCTGCTTGTAATAATTCTTTTTCAAACAACCGACTCCTAGGACCCTGCCGCCATCACATCCATCGTTCAGCTCCAACGTCCTTATTAGGAGCGATAGGGAGGGACAAACTTCGTCCCTATGAGGGTAGGGGGAAGGAATGCTGGCTGCAGCTATCTGTTAGAATTACAACGTCCGAGGACTCTCCAGACTCCTGTGGCTATTGTTTTACAAGCCCAAGTTTTCCATTAGCTGCGTTCTGTCCTATACATACTTTTCGGGTTCCCATCCGGAACAAACCTAACAAGTGGCAGCTGATTTCACCTGATAAAGCCGAACCCTGCACTGGCAGTCAGAAAAACAAGGCGCACTGCAGAGCCCCTATGTGGCTCGGGTACCTCTGGAAATGGCTTGAAGGCGAGACTAGAAATAGAGGTGTTGTTTGAGAGCCCTTTTGGGATCCCCTGATACCCACTCCTAGTTTGTAGCACCAATTATTTATTACCCCAACAAAAGACTAGAAATTTGTTCTCGAGAGAAGGTACACACATTTCCAGATTGAAAGCATTCACCAAGTACCTAGCATAAGGAATGGAGAAAGACCAGAGATACAGAGAAGACCTTAGAAGCTTCCAGAGAGAGAAAACAGGTCACATACAAAGGATAAGGAATATGAGTGGTCTGAAGCCATACCACCCTGGACGCGCCCGATCTCATCTGATCTTGGAAGCAAAGCAGGGCTGGGCCTGGTTAATACTCGGATGGGAGGAATGTGAATGGCGCCACCCTTCTCAGGAGCAATACTGGAAACTAACTAACAAGGCGGCAGTGCCTTTGAAATTCTCAAGGTGTTTCTAACTGAGAATTCTGCACCCAAATTATCAATCAAGTGTGAAAGTAAACCTTCAGGCTATCTAAGAAGGAGGACTAGATTTGATCCAGGAAATAAGAGAGTGGGAATGCTGGTTCATCTCACTGTGCCAGACCAAGAGAGAAACCAGTCCAGATTGGAGCTTCAGGAGCCCTGGCTCCAAGAAGAGAAAATTGAAAAAATATCTAGTGGATTTAGTGTTCCATGTATTTATAGAAGATTCAGATATTTGCGGGAGAGTTTGGAGATGAATTATTGATAAGTACATAGCAAACTAAGCCAATGAAGAGAACAAGACAGTTACTGACTTTGGCAAAATAAAATGTGCAAGAAAGGAAAAGTCATCGTAGTACCTGGCTTGGCTTCAGTAATGTTTTGCTAGATAAATAACGTGAAAGTAGAATATTGATCCAACCAAAATGCTAATAGAAATGTGTGGGGAAGCTGAGGGACGGGTGGTGTTTGTGTGTGGCTGGATCGGGGTAATGAAAGAGCTTTCCACTGTGCAAAGTCTGTAGATGATGCTTAAAGATAAAAATTAAGAAATAGCTTTATAGGCCATGTGCTGTCACTCACTCCTGTAATCTCAGCACTTTGGGAGGATCATTTGAGGCCAGGAGCTTGAGACCAGCCTGGGTAACATAGTGAGACCCTATCTCTACAAAAAATACAAAAATTAGCCATGTGTGGTGGCGTGCGCTGGTAGTCCTAGTTACTTGGGGGGCTGAGGCAGGAGGATCGCTTGAGCCCAGGAGTTGGAGGTTACAGTGAGCTATGATCACACCACTGCACTCCTGAATTCTGAAAGTTTCACCTGCACTCCAGCTGGGCAATAGAGCAAGACCCGATCTCTGAAAAAAAAAGAAATAGCTTTATAAACATATTGTTTAGAGATTGGGAGGTAAAAACAAAAGAAACAGTTAAACAAGTTGAAGGGATTTCCCCTAGGAAGAGATGGGAGGGGGGTGGCAGGAAGTGCTGGATTTTGTAATAAGACGCATAGAATTTGACTCTTGAAATTGTGTCTGTGTATATAGTTTTGACTTAAAAAGACAAACTAGAGTATTATAGAGATTTAGGTAGTGAACAACAAGGACTATTTTAATAGAGAGTACTTCAGTCTATGTATTTGAAGAAATGCAAAGACACAAAATGCTATTTTAGGCAATATATTTTTCAAGAGCATCTAAATGCATGAAAGTATCCCAGGAAGAGATTAATGACAGCTTGGAGCAATTTGTCTTTCAAAATTAGTTTTCAGGAAAATATTTGAATCACAGAGATATGGAACTGATGTATTAATCCATCAATCAGCTAAACCCTTATTGACCTTTACTATTATTAATATAAAGCATTATGTTGGAGTCTGTGGGATGTACAAAGAAATGTAAAATGTGGTTGGGGAGATGTCAAGAACTGCTGTTTTAAAAAAGAGAAAATGAAAGACGTTGGTCTAGCAGATTCCAGACACGATCCTAAGAGGAATACATCTTTCTTACCTGACAATGCCCAGTTTCCTTTTCCAGAATTAAACTCAGGATCATCTTGTTTTGTCTCCACCCATTTGCAGAGTTTGGCGTGTACTGCAGCCACTGCCGGAGCGAGGTCCGTGGCACGCAGTGTGCACTCTGCAAAGGCTTCACATTCCAGTGTGCCATCTGCCACGTGGCTGTGCGTGGCTCATCTAATTTCTGCCTGACCTGTGGGCACGGTGGCCACACCAGCCACATGATGGAGTGGTTTCGGACCCAGGAGGTGTGTCCCACTGGGTGTGGGTGCCACTGCCTGCTCGAAAGCACTTTCTGAACCCACAGACCATGAGAGTTGTCAGAAATCCAAGAGGACCCTGATGGTGACAAGCTCTCTGGAAGGAGCCAGGCTCTAGAACCTGGGCTTGTCCCCAGCGAGACAGAAGTATGTTCCCCTCAAAGCCTGTGCACCGTCGGCTTCTCTCGAGCCTTTGCCTTCTCTTGTCTGGCTGTCTGGTGTGGACATCACTGCAGGAAGATGGGTGCACATATGTGCAGCCGCACTTCATGTGTTGTCTGGTCAGCTGAGCCACTAAGGTGGAAGTTTTCATGGAGAGAAGCACCTGCCTCCAGAGCCAATGTGAATCTTGAAGGTGTTAGCCTTAAACCACAGACGGCCCCTTCCTCATGCCAATGCAGAGACCCAAGTCGGACGCAAAAGGCAGTCTCCTGAGCCAAAGGATAGTGGATATTAATTTAATTGACAAGTGGGATTATGACAGCGTGGCTTTAGAAGTTAGTACATTTACCGAGCTGATGGACAGTGACCTTCTAAGATATGACACTTCAATTGTAAATATGTGATGTACTTAAAGATTCTTAAAATGTATTTTTTGTTTGTTATTTCTCCTCTAGCTGCTGTTCCTTGGCTAATACAATTCTAGTCATTGTTTAAAAAAATAAGAGAAAGTTGAACAACATTTTAGTGAGTCGTTTTTTACCCTACCTGTAATTGAAGTTAGCTATTTGAATAGGACCAAAGTCAGTCCTCCAATTTTTAAAGGAAATGCTAATATACTTTTGCTATCTGATAGGAGAAAGTAGAATTTGACATTTAAGATTCTTCCAAGCCCCTAGAGTCGTATTATTTCTTCTAGCAAAAGGAAGACAAAATTGCCTTGCAGCACTGATATAAAAGGCACTACCTGCATCTCTGTACAGATGGGCTGGGTCCCGTGAGTCCTCCAGCTCTTCCCCGGGCTCCCCTGCTAGCGTTGCCAGTGTGTGTCTGGGTTCCTATTTGTTATAGCTCATGTGTCCACCAGTTCTTCAGAATATTTTCAACTCTTCACATTTTGCGTGTGCCAGGGAAGAAAAATCTTTTTTCATATTTCTGTTGAAATATCTATTTTTAGAATTTTACAACTCCAAATCGATTAACTTACAGAATATAACATGTCCCCAGTGTTTTGTATCACTGTGTTTCAAACTACACATTAGGACCCATTAATGGACTGTGAAATCAATTTAGTAAATAAAACCAGCATTAAACAAATGAAATAGTATAGAAGAAAAATGTTCAGAATGTACCATACATAGTTAAGGTAAATATTCTTTTGTGTAACTCGGTTGTTTTGTTTTGTTTTCTTTTGAGACAGAGTCTCACTCTGTTGCCCAGGCTAGAGTGCCGTGGCGTCAGCGTAGCTCACAGCAACCTCACACTCCTGGGCTCAAGCGATCCTCCTGCCTCAGGCTCCCGTGTAGCTGGGACTACAGGCATGCGCCACCATGCCCGGCTAATTTTTTCTATATATTTTTAGTTGGCCAATTAATTTCTATCTAATTTTAATAGAGACGGGGTCTCGCTCTTGCTCAGGCTGGTTTCAAACTCCTGACCTTGAGCGATCCTCCCGCCTCGGCCTCCCAGAGTGCTAGGATTACAGGCATGAGCCACCGCGCCCGGCCCATTTTGTTTTGTTTTTGAGACAGAGTTTCACTCTGTTGCTCAGGCTAGAGTGCCATGGCGTCAGCCTAGCTCACAGCAACCTCAAACTCCTGGGCTGAAGCAATTCTCCTGTCTCAGCCTCCTGAGTAGCTGGGACTATAGGTGTGTGTTGCCATACCCAGCTCATTTTATCTATTTTTTTTTTAGTTGGCTGGCTGATATCTTTCTTTTTTGTTTTTTTAGTAGAGACGGGGTCTCACTCTTGCTAAGGCTGGTCTTGAACTCCTGACCTCAAGCGATCCTCTCACCTCAGCCTCCCAGAGTGATGGAATTACAGGCGTGAGCCACCATACCTGGCCTTTGTAACTTGTTTACAACTGTGTGTGTACAAGTGTATACTCCATCACAATGTTAATTCATTTCTTACTGAATGGTGTGGTCAGAAACATTTTCAAAAGACAGTTTTGGATGCTGTTCATACCTTGTCCCCTGTCTTCCTAGGCACAAGGCACCAAGACATGAAGAAAGGACTTAGATCCTATGCAGGGAGACCAGAGGTTTAATACTGGGCTCTGATCCAGGGTAAGATGTCAGCGTCTCAGCAGAGCACACAGCCGGGTCCGCTGGGAGGCTGAAAGAGGAGGCCAAAACATCTGAATTTGTTTATACTCTGATTTTTCTTTGTTTGGGTTGAGGCTGTTGTAATGGTGATCACAGAATAGGTTTACTAACTTACACAGAGATAAAGGATCTATTGTGTTCCTCATGAAATCACACCATTTGCAGAGAACAATCTTTTCCTGTTCCCCACTGCTCAAGCTAATGTAAAAATCTGTCCCTATCTGTCCCCATCAAGAATGAGATTTTTTCTTGTTTTAGTTTCTTATGGGAACGTCGTCTTCCCAAACTGAAAAATCTTAATTAATGGATATGAAGAAATCTAAAGTTTAAAGACATTACATAATGTCTTCTTTTAATAAGTGAATTTCTCTTGAATTTCCAAGTTACCAGAACAAAAGCCTAATATTCTGCACACACTTATGTTTGGAAACGTGTTAGCCTGGATGTGGGCCACGGTCCATATTCTCTCTGCCTTAGAATAGATTATTACAAGCACCTAAATCCTTTTTTGTTTGTTTTTAGTAAGAACATAAGCTATCTTCTGAAGTACCTTTGAACTTGGCAAGGAAAACAGGTCTAGCAGACTTATTTGTGCAGCAGAAACAAAAGGTTGCTTAGACAGCCTTCTGGAAAGAACGGGGAAAGCAGGGAGCCTTCTGAGCAACCACCAGCTGATTTTTTTGTGTCCCTGTTGCAAGCCCTGATAGACAAATGGTATAATACTTTTCTGTAATGCCATATAGATAGAATCAATGTAGCTCTACATTTTTTAAAAATTTAATCTAATCCGAAAATGCATGCAGTCTGAAGATGCAGAGTTCACATGCTGGGAGCTCCTTCCCTGATTCGGTGGTTCCCTGGGTGGCTGGCAGGATTGAGGGAAAACCAGTTCCTTTTTAGTGGTTTAGTGCAGCAGGAACTAAGGAAAGGACAGGAGTCATTCAGCCTTTGTCAGAGGACTGGTGCTATAGCCACCCTAGGGTGCCAGACCTCATCGGTGGTCTCTATGCAACAGAATAATTTCTTAGAAGGCTGATTTTGCTAGCTGTGGAAAAACAAGGTGAGAAATAATACCCTCAACTTACGGCTTGATTTTTCATACCATCCTCAAGGCTGGAGCCAGCAATAGGGTCTTATACTCACACCTGAGGATGGGTCCAGAGGATAACACACCTTGGTTTCCTCAGTCTTCTTAGAATTTAAGTTCTTATTAGAATCATGATAAATCTGCCATGTTGGTATTCTGTCATATTGGCAAGTTTATGTCACTATAATATCACTAATTTGGTATTTTTTTCTTTAAGAAGGACTTGTTTTTTCATCAAATATTTAAAATGAGATAGGAGCCAGCGTGGTGTTGCACACCTACAGTCCCAGCTCCTGGGGAGGGTGAGCCAGGAGGATCCCTTGAGCCCAGAAGTTCGAGGTCACAGTGAGCTATGACCCAGCCACGGCACAGAGCGAGACCTCATCTCTAAAAATAAAAATATTCATAACATGAGATAGGCACTTGGGCAAAGATGAACCACACAGAACATGGTCCCTGCCCTGCTGGAGGCAGAATCTAGTGGGAAAGGTAAGTATTTATGGAAGAGCTTACTCCACAGCGTGCTGCTGGCCTCCAGGGAAGGAAGGAATAGTGCCCCACCAGGGGCAGAGAGCCTGTAGAGGAGGAGGACTTGACTGGGTTCATTTGCAGGTAAGTGTTCTCAGGTGGGGACAAGCAGAAAGGCACGGGAAGGGCTGTGCCGAGGATGGACAAGAAAGCATGGCATTCAGGGCACTGTGTATAGTGGGTTGTAGGTGCAGCACAGGCTGGGGCTGATGCTCGAGGCTGGAGAGGGAGCGGGAGCCAGAGCAGAGCTCAGAGTCCTGGTCCCTGCTCCCAGGAGCCTGGGCTTTGTCTGCAAGTCTGGTTCCTCAGTCCTTCCTGGGCTGTAAACCCCCACTGGGTTTCTGCTTCCTCCCTGCGCCCTCACCTTGCAGGCCTCTGTGGTCCACCCCCGCTTGTCTGAGCCCCTGCCAGTGGACGCCTGGCACCCCTGCAGCCCCTCAGCAGTCCTGGGCGGTGTCGGGTGCTGTCCTTGTCATCACTCCAGCCCCTGCTGCCCTTTATCATCCAGGAGGAACAACTCATAGCATGGCACACTTCGGGGCCCAAAATGCATGGGGATTCCCCCCACACCAAGCCATTCTCCAGCAGACACCACCGAGGTGTCCGCTGATTCAATTCTGACACTGTCTACCTGGAGATGGCATCAGATTGCACAGGTTAAGGGCTCAGACACCAGTCTCAAGTCCCAGGTTGTGACCTGTGCTTCTCACCAACTGGCTGTAGATTGGGGGTTCCCATGACGCCCTCCTCGGCTTTGATTAGGAGTCTCACAGAACTCAGGGAAGCACTTTGCATTCACCCATTCATGTTACAGGGTGTTACAAAGGATATAGAGCTACATTAGGCAAGATACGTGGGAGGGGAGTGGAGAAGCCATGTCCTTTTCCAGTGACCACCCTCTAGGCATCACCATTTGTTCAACAATCTGGAAGCTCTCAAAACCCAGTCCTTTTGGGTTTTCCTGGAGGCTTCATTATGTAGGCATGATTGATGACATTGCTGGCCACTGCTGACCAGCTCAACCTGGAGCCCCTCTCCCCTCCCTGGTCCGGAAGGGGGTAGGTGGGAGGTGGCACTGAAAGTACCAAGCCTCTAATCATGTGGTTTGTTCCCTGGGCAACCAGCCCCCATCCTGAGTCTCTCCAGGAGCCCACCTAGAGTCCACTCATTAGAACAAAAGCTGCTTCTATCTCCCAAGAGAAATTCCAAGGGATTTAGAATCTCTCTGTAAGATGCTGCTATCACTCAGGAAATTACAATGGCCTCAGGAGCTCAGTGACAGGAACCTGGATCAAAGACCAAGTATTAGAACAAAATAGTTTCCCAGCAGCCCTATTGCTCAGGAAATTACAAGGGTTTTAGGAACTCCGTACTTACGAGGAACCAGGCAGGGACCAAATACATGTTTCTTTTTATATCATGCTCAGAGAAGGAAAGCAATGTCTTGACCCACAAATTTTTAAGAAAAGATTTTTATATCTTCATTGTTTTTTCTAATTATAGAAACATTTTAAATTTTTTTACTATTTTGTCCTCTCCGCCCCATCCACATACAATTTTTGTAAGTAGAGTTTATTTTATCTTTGTCAGAAAAATGCAGACACACAGCAAAAAGAGATAAAAACCCTCTCCTTATGAAGAAGGTGTGGTCAACCTCAGCTCTGCTTCCCAGGGGGGAGAGCGGCTAGAGTTAAGAAAAAGCAAGGGAGCTTATACCTCAGGGCACGTGTTTCCTGTGTCACCATCTTTGTGGTGCTAGAATTGATTCTTAAATTTTCTATCTTAGCTCATGCTCTTGTAAGGAGTAATATAGAATGATCACACACTCTTCACCTGGTTTCTCCCCACGGCAACATCTTGCATGGTTCTAGGACAATATCACAACCAGGAAATTGATGTTGGTACCATCCATCAACCTCATTTAGACTTCACAGTTTTACATGCAGTGTGTGTGTGTGTGTGTGTGTGTGTGTGTGTGTATTTAGTTCTCTGCAACTTTATCACCTGTGTAGATTTGTGTCACCTCCACTATTACAATCAAGATACTGTGCTGCCCTTTTATAGACACATCACCTCCCATTCTACCTCCGTAATCTCCTGGCAACCACTAATCTGTTTTCTAGATCTATGGTGTTGTCATTTCAAGCATATTCTGTAGATAGAATCGTAAGGTATGTAATCTCTTGAGATTGGCTTTCTCACTCAGTATAATAATGCCCTTGAAATCCATCCATGTTGCTGCATGTATCAATAGTTTGTTCCTTGTTGTTGAGTGTATTCCATGGTGTGGATGGACCACAGTATGCTTAACCATTCACCTGTTGAAGGACATTTGGGTTGCTTTCAGTTTTCAGAATTGATTTTTGAAAATTATTTTGTTAATTTCTTCAAAAACAAAGTTTTCACTGCAGTCAGTGAAACAATACATGGACATAAATAAAATCAATAATCTTCCTCCTGTCTTCCATCAGTCAATGTGAACAGCCTTATGCTTATCCTTGCACACTTTTCTTTCACACAAATGTGCAAACAAACGCTAGAAGGAAGTTTGTTGTTTGTAGAAAATATGGTTATGTTATATGCTTAAAATTGCAATTAGCTTTTCTTACTTGAAAATATGATAACCCTCCAGTAATAGATGTAGTGTAAAAGAACAACTTTCCATTTGTAGCAGTGCTTCCCTGGGAAATATCAAAAATAGATACAGTGATGTGCCTGCCAGGCCTTCTGGTGTGGACAAGATGGGACAGACTTGCTTCTCCCTGCGAAGTATGACTGCACACCCTGGAAATAGTGCCAGAGGCAACTCTGAGAGGTGGAAAAAGAAAGGCAAACTTCAGCCTGAGGCTGGAGGAACAACAAAGTAGGAGAGGGTCTTGTAATCCCCCACCCAGCAGAAGATGGTGACCTATGCCCAGCACTTCCCAACCCTCAGCCTCGTAGGGGTAAAAGCCATATGTGCAAAACCCCTACGGATAGACCAAGGTGGGATTCTAAAGAGTGTTCAAGGAGCC
Source organism: Lepilemur ruficaudatus (assembly GCA_963574885.1). Lineage (NCBI taxonomy): Eukaryota > Metazoa > Chordata > Mammalia > Primates > Lepilemuridae > Lepilemur > Lepilemur ruficaudatus. The sequence continues at coordinate 2,689 of CAUYRT010086552.1, read as the reverse complement.
CAGGAGAAGGTAAGACGAGAGAAACAGAGGAATCAGCAGAAAGCCAAGACTAAAATGGCAGATCTGTAATGGTCCCAAACTGGAATTCTCTCAGGTGTCCTTCAGTAGGTGAGTGGTTAAACCTCGCTCCTGTGCAATACTGTTCTGCAGTGAAAAGGAACAGACTACTCATAGATAACACGTAACAACCTGGGTGACTCTAAGGGAATTAGGCTGAGTGACAAAAGCCAATCCCAAAAGGTTACATTCTGTATGATTCTTATTACATAACATTCTTGAAGTGGCATAGTCTAGAGCAGAGAACAGATTAGCAGTCGTTGGAGTGGGAAGGGCAGGAGGGAGGGGGGATCCTTGTGGGGGTGAAACAGTCTCTTGTCTTGACTGTGGGGTGAATGCACGCCCCACACATGTGATAAGAGGGCATAGAACTAAATATACACCCACAAATGAGTACAAGTAAACGGGAAATCTGAGTAAGGTGGATGGATCATCTAACATCAGTATCCTGAGTGTGAAATTACACAACATGTTGTCATCCAGTGTTACATTGGAGGAGAAGGGTATTATTCTTAAAACTGCACATGAATCTACAATTCTCTCAAAGGAAAAATTTATTTTTGAAAAAGCTGGATGGATAATGTGATCCATCACAATTGGGTCTGATAAATGGCTGTGAACTTGAAGCATCACCTCTGCTTCTCTGGACCTAACCAGAGACTCTCTTTTGACTAATGACCAGTGGGGACTTGTCTTCCCAATTGTACAAGAGCTCATGGACTCATTTTGTCCTACCTGGGGAGCAAGATTCAGTCCTTAATTAGTGCACTCACCCCCTAACATACACAGCAAGACCCCCGACTACTTTCTCCTCTTGCAGGGCCATGCACTGGTGTGTGCTCCTTGCCTGCCAAGCACAGAAATGAGGGGCTCATTGTGTGAACCACCATGGTGATTTTTCCTTTAATGGTAAAGGGGGTAACAATCATGAGTGAAATTTTCTTTAATCAGTAGTGGCAATGGAGAGAAGGGTGGAAAAGTCAGATATTTAGGTGGTAGCTCCACAGGATTGAGCCCTGGGTTTGCTGCTCCTAGAGGGGATGCCTGATATTAAATAATAAGCATATCTAGCTTCTCATTCTGATTTGAGTCAAAATTTGACTATATTCCCTTTATAGTGGTGGTAATTATTTTCCAGTTATACTTGTGATTGAAAAGCAAAAACTTTCAGGAATAGATGATAACTGTGATGTTTGCCATCACTTTGGAAACATACAGCTAATCTTGGTAGACTGGTTACTTCCTCCCAAACCACATAGCAGAAATTCCCAATGCTGCCAGGAGGCCGGATGCCTGTCAGTGTATGGGAAGGCCCACGGACAAGCGCTCTTCACACTAGCCACAAAAGGTAAGAAAAACACAGACATGAAGACCTAGTTTTGTTTTTGTTTTTGAGACGGGGGTCTCACTATGTTGCCCAGGCTGATCTGGAACTCCTGACCTCAAGTGATCCTCCCACCTCAGCCTCTAGAGTAGCTGTGATTATAGGTGGGTACCACCACATCCAACTCTATCTTCTGTCATAAACATTTTTCTCTTATGGGTAACATAAATTATAAAACAATCTCTAATTACTACTTTTATTTTGTGACATTAAGCCAAGATGCAATATAAGGGATGAGAAAATGATTACTTAGAAATTACAGATCTTTTCTCATTGAACTCAGCTCACAACTGTGAATTGCCATTCAGGATAGCCATCTCTCGCCCCAGATGCTTCCAGTCGGCATTAACTGACCCAAGCCACTAGTTGCTTGGATACCTTTGAACCTAAACTGGCAGCAACACTGGTTTATAGGGCTGGGGCCAGGCATTACTTTCTTCTGCCACTTTCTTAATTTAGGAAGAATTGTTGATGGATAGAACCTAAGACTGTCTGTATGGTTTCCACCCGCTCCCCCCCCCCCGATATCTCCTAATGTAGATCAGAAATGGAAGAAAAAGAGAAAAAATCAATGTTGGTGCCAAAGTAGATAGACTTCTTTCTCATCAGGAAAATATGTCAGCAGCTAATGTTATTGCTGTCTTCTATAAGGCATGGGCCAATCTGTATCTTCAAAGAACCAACTTTTTTTCCTCGTGCAAACATTTTGGACATAACTTGAGACAACAGAGTTTAAATGTTTGTGCAATAGAAATAGAGAATATATTCTTGTTTTTCCCACAAAAGACTTTGAGTGAGTTGGAAATCCTGTGATAGAAATGGCTGAAGGAGCTGTGTGGTTTTTAGAGCATAGATGTCTTCCTGAACATTTACACCTTTAACGCTGAGAAATTGTTAACACTAGGTGGCAGTAAAGATCTCGTGCATCAGATCACTTCCTCAGTCTGAAAAGAAGTTGAGGGTAAGGATTAATTCAGACTAATCTACACTTGTTTTTTGTAGTTGTGAAATAAAGCTCTGCTTACGTGTAATTCACTCTAGATCCATCGATGCACTAATTAACACACATATAACATCAGAAAAGAAAAGCGATTTCAAATTCTGCCTCTCACCTTCTTGGGTACAAACATGTCTCATACATTATTGCTAAAATCAGAGCTCTTGACATTAATTTTAAATTGCATTTTAAAAGGAGAAACAGGGCCGGATGTGGTGGCTCATGCCTGTAATCCTAGTACTCTGGGAGGC